>CABHPQ010138233.1:8008-19919 GCA_902168405.1 Peromyscus aztecus
TTTCTTTCTTTCTTTCTTTCTTTCTTTCTTTCTTTCTTTCTTTCTTTTTCTATATTTTTGTCAGTTCTTTTGAAAATTTCATTGTGTGTGTGTGTGTGTGTATGTGTCTTTTTAGAAAAGACCTCACTGTGTATATAACCAGGCTGGCCTCCCAGTGAGTGATCTGTCTGCCTCTGCCTCCAGAGTGCTGGAGTTAAAGGCATGAGCTACCATACCTGTCCTCATACAATGTGGTGGTGGTGTTTTTTTTTTTTTTTTTCCCTTTCTCTTTTGCTCTTCTGCTCTTTTGGGGGCCCACCACCCAGCTCCCAAATAAATACATGGCGTCTTGTTCTTTCTTATGAATGCCCAGACTTAGCTTGGCTTGTTTCTAGCCAACTTTCTTTTCTTAAATTATCCCATCTAACTTTTGCCTCTGGGCTTTTATCTTTATCTGTTTCTGTATACCTTTCTTTTTATGACTTGCTGTGTAGCCGGATGGCCGGCCCCTGGTGTCCTCCTCTCCTTTTCTTGTTCATCGATCTCTTCTCCCCATATTTCTCCTCCTATTTATTCTATCTTCCAGTCCCGCCTAGCCTTCCATTCAGCTCTTTATTAGACTAATCAGGTGTTTTAGACAGGCAAAGTAACACAGCTTCACAGAGTTAAACAATGCAACATAAAAGAATGCAACACATCTTTTCAGCATTAAACTAATGTTCCACAACATAAACAAATGTTTCAAATAATATTCCAGACCAACAATGTATTTTGTTCATATTCCCATCCACTCCTCCCCAGTCCATCCTCACCCAACTTGTGTCCCTTAAAAATGATTTTTTATGATCAACTGAGTTCAGTTTATGCTGCTGTATTCTCATGGGTGTGGGACCATCCATTGGAGTGTGGTCAATTTACCAGAGGCCACACCTTTAAAGAGCTGACTCTCCCTCCTCCAGAAGCCATTAGCTATACTAGCTCCTTAAAACCTGGGGGGAAAAATCAGTTATCTCCATATTTGCATTTAATTGACACAGATAAACCCTAAACTGTGAAGATTGTTTTTTTTAAATAGCTCTGGCTATCCTGTGCTGTGGGATGTTCTGTATGACAAATATGTTAATAAATAAAGCACTGATTGGCCGGTAGCCAGACAGGAAGTATAGGTGGGACTAACCGAGAGGAGAATTGATGAACAGGAAGGTGGAGCAGGAGACACTGCCAGCCACCGCCAGGACAAGCAGCATGTAAAGATGCCGGTAAGCCACGAGGCAAGGTATAGATTTATAGAAATGGGTTAGTTTAAGATATAAGAACAGTTAGCAGGAAGCCTGCCACGGCAATACAGTTTATAAGTAATATAAGCGTCTGAGTGATTATTTTATATGTGGGTTGTAGAACTGCGGGGCTTGGTGGGATCTGGAGAGAAGCTCTCCAGCTACAATCCTGGAACTAAATATGTAGACAAGACTAGCGTGAAACTCACAGAGACCCACCTACCTCACCCTCACCTGCAACTGTGAAGATATTTACATTTTGGTTACGACTTTCTAGGAAATCTCAGAATGTACATCCTAGCCTTAGAATTATTTATGTAGTGCTGGAGATTAAGCATTGGACATGCATGTGTGTCATGACTTGTGTTTGGAGGTCAGAGGATTCCATAACTACCACGTGGGTCCTAGGGTTGAACTCAAGTCATCAGCCTTTCTGCACTGAGCCATCTCTCAGCTCCTAGAGTATCTAGGCTGCTTTTATGGTAGGAGTTATGCAATACCAGGATAAATTCATAAATGGGATTGGCTACCAGTCACTCAAATGTGTTTTTATTTGTATTTCTCAAGTGTGCTTTACAGTTAAGGTGTATGTTAACATGAAAGTCTTTTTGGAATCTTTAGATACTACAATATGCTTCTGTGATCTTTTTGTACATAAGATTTACCCATAATATCTTTTCTTTTTAAAGGTACTAGTACTTGGAAACAAGAGAGATCTTCCAAATGCCTTGGATGAGAAACAGCTAATTGAAAAAATGTAGGTCCTAAGAAGAAGAGTAATGTTGAGAAGCTTGTTGGTAAATTATAGTCTGTCCTCCATTTTGTAAGCATAATTACATTATTCAGTAATGATCATACCCTGTTCTTAGATGGAGAACCTGGGCCAACCAGAGAAGTAAATCTCTAAAATTTTGTTAGTGGGAAAATACTCTTTTTCATAGTAATAAAAATAAGTGAAACTGAGTAAAGAGTGGTAAGTATGGCAGCTGCCATCATTTTTTTTAACCAATTCTTTTCCTTATAGGAACCTGTCTGCTATTCAGGATAGAGAAATTTGCTGCTACTCAATTTCTTGCAAAGAAAAGGACAATATAGGTAAGAAGTGGCTGCTGTTTTTGGAAGAAATGAGTATTATGGGGAAGAACTCCATGTTTTTTCCTGTGCTGTAGTGAGTGGGGACTTTGTTAGGTGGTTTTTTTTGTTTTTTCCTAATGTACTTCATGTTTTTAACTGAGGGATTGTTACCTTAGGAGACGTGTGGCAATATATTGAGACATTTTTCTTTTGGTTCTCATAACTGGAAGAGGATAGAGACACAGATGTTTCTAAACATCTTTCAGTCCCTCCAGCAGGAATTAGCACAGGATGTCAGTGGAAGCAGGCAGAGCTGCTCTTCACTGTATTTTTTAGGATGTTGTGCTGTCTTTAAACGTATTACTTCTTTAAATATTCTTTTATGTTTCCTAAGTTAGAAATGGGAAACTTTGGGAGAAAAAATAATCTTTTATTACTGTCAAGAACTAGCCAGATAATTTTCTAAAGAAACAACAACAAAAGGTCAGCTGGTCATGATGGTGGAAACCTATTGCCCTGGCTTTTTGGAAGCTGAGGCAGGAGGAGTGCTGTGAGTTTGAGGTCTGCTTGGGCTACATGGTGAGTGCTAGGGCAGCTCTGACTTGGTAGCAGGACCCTGTCTCAAAAAGAGGGGTGGGGATGGGGAGATGAGAAAGTCAGTCTTGGGTTCATTTATTCAAAGCTACAAGGGGTTCAGCAGTGGTGGTGAGAATTGACTAGTGTTTAAGGCTGCTCATGGCTCACTAGGGTGCACTAATAGTTTGTAATTCAGTGCTTCATGAGCACCGTTACCGAGGCTAAGGAAACCACTATTCTTCCTTTAGATTCAACTGAGCATTAATGAGTTAATGAACTGCTTCAAAAAGTATTTGAGTGCACATGGTTTCCTGTATTTTACTGTCCTGTTCATGTGGCAGGGGAAGTGTCTTGATCTGAGGAAGGTGTCCTGGAACCACACAAGGAGAGTGTTTATTCCTGTGACTCCAGAGAATCTCTCTTCCTTCTGCATTTTTGTCTAGTCTTGAGGACTCACTTGTCTTTGGGATTTTAGCTTCTCTCTAGTGACTGGAGGAAAGAAAGGTTTTTTCTTTTTAAGTTTCTTAAATATGAAAATGCTGTCATTTTACTTTAGGCTTACTTTCCCCCTCTGATTTCACACTAGTGTAATAAAAGATGAAGAAGACTTGCTTCAGCAGTTATTAAATCATTGTTTTCCCAACTGTGAATAGTCACTTTTGCTCAGCTCCTGGCCCTAGTCTGTACTTGATATGTGTGGTCTACAATTTCTCTAATGTGTTTTAGTTGGGAAAATGGAAGACTGAATTTACAGTTAGTTATCTTTCAAGCTTGGAGGATAGAGTGTTACATGTAGTGGATTCTCACATAGCTTGCAGGTAGTTAGTACATTTTAAAGAACTCAGGACAGTAATTCAGTGCTCTGACTTAGCTGCCTTCTGTCTGTGGACTTTTCCTTGCTCTCCTGAGCTGCTAGAGCTTTGACTGTATGTTGATTCCTTGTTAGTTGCTTCTCTTCTTCAGGTCTTTAGAATAGAATGTCTGATGTCAGATCCTCTAGATGTGAGTCACTTGGGAAGCAGACCAGTTTGTGTCCGGGCATGGTGGCACATGTCTTCATTATAGGCGCTTAGGAGGCAGAGGCAGGCAGGTCTCTGAATTGGAGGCTAGCCAGTTCTGCCAGTCATGCCTCTTGGTAGCTTCTCTGTATCCTGTGTTTGGATGCTCCAGGTTTTCATCCCTTCCTGCCTGTCCAGTGACCTCAGTCAGTCTGCATACTGCAGCCTCCAAGTTGTTCTCTTGTACTTGCTGGCTTGCTAAAGTAAGTTACTATAGTTTCCCTAGTTCAGATTCTTCAGTAAGTTCCTGGTGACTGGAGAATAAAGTTCTTACGTGTTAGCACCACTTTATTTATTGATACAACTCAGATACTTGTGCTCCCTAGGAGACATGTTTTAAAATAATTCTTAGAGCAAAAGAAGTGGGTTTCATTATGACAATGGCATGCATGAAAGTCATACTTTGTTCACATTCCTTCCTCTCTTTTGTCCCTCCCTATTCCTGCTGGGCTCACCCTTCCTCAGGGAGTTCCCCTACCTCTGCTTTTATGGTTTGCGTGCGTGCATGCATGTTTGTGTGCATGTGACGTGCAGATGTTGTAGTTTTGTTCTTTATGTCTGAATAAAACTCCCTAGAGACATTTTGGTTCTTGTAGTAGGGCTGGCACAGAGTTATTAAGGCCATGGGTGTCATAAACCATTCTGTGAGGCACAGGAAAGGTTCACCTCATGAAGTGAGAATTATTCAGCTCATGGATAACAAGGACAGGGTTATAAAGCTGTGGTCTAGGGTTCACAGTGAGTGATAACCCCATTTTTCTTGTGCCTTGGCCACATCTTAGCAGCCCCCCCATTATCTGCAGTGGGGCATGCCTTCTGAGACTTTTTGCTTTTGTGGTTTCTTTTCTTTGCCAGTCTCTGTGTAACATCAAAGCCCAAATGTTAATTTTATTTTTATTATAGTTACACATTTCTTGAGGTCAGAGAGTCCTTTCATATCTTTGTCTTCCTGGCAGTTTGTGTTTAGCTCCTGATCTGACAGGCAGTAAGTATAAGGTACCAAGTTCATGTTCAGGATATGGTAGTTGTTCACATTGCCCTCTTGAAGCTCTGGTGATGGAGTTCAAATGCGGAAGAGACCTAGCACCTTGGACATTTTAAGTATTGTCTGTGTGTTTAGTTTTGTAATGCTGATTTCTTAACTCTCACTTTCCCTGCCTTTAGATATCACACTTCAGTGGCTTATTCAACACTCAAAATCCCGAAGAAGCTGAGACATCCTCTGACGTCTTCCAGTCCTTCTTGGCTATAATCCTACAACTACTCTCCGTTCCTCTGAAGTACTTCCCAGAACATGGTCCTTCCTAAACCCAAGAAATTGCCTTTCTCAGAGTTTATTTCTCATGTGCACTGCTGAAGATGTATATTCTTATCCTTCATAACAAATCAGCTGGAGTTGTCATGATAAAGTCAGCACACACTAATAGGCTTCACACACTTGTCTAGTGTGTAGAGGCCTCTTTCCTTTCTTTCTTTTTTAAAAAACACCCACATTTTTGACCATCTTAAATTAAGAAAATTGCATATTACCATTCTGGTCTTTCTGGGCCAGATTTTTGTATTGGTTTTCAGTAAATGTCTACCTATTTCATTAGAGTCCAGTAGCTTATACTGGTACTGACTTGATGCAGCATGGAATTCCTAGTGCCACACACAGTATTTAGAAAACCTTCAAGCCTGACTCATGTGGGATATGAACATATAATGTTTATCCCATCTCACACATGCATGTGAAATGTAGACTTACACCGTAGGAATAATTGGTCTGCCAAGAGTTAGCAGAGGCACCAGGTCAGCGCGGTGGGTTCCTTACACTGGAGACTTCCTACCTGGTAAATTTTAAACATTCTGCTTTCGGAGAGTCCTTTGTCACCAGATAGCATTTGGGGAGATGGGAAGAGTTACAGCATGCTCTTTTGTATCTGTCCAGATCATTAGTTTTCTTCCCCCTTTTAACACACTTTTTTAAAGGGATGGGAATTGAAGATTTTTTTCAAAAGCTTTCATGAATTTAGAGCATTCCAGCTAGTGTAATAAAACCCGTTAAGAGTGTCTGACTTTGTGTGAACACACGTCTGTTCTTTGTCTCCAGTCACCCACCCTGTGCTGCCGCATGACACCCTTAACTCCTGACTTTTTATATCAGTCATGAAGTTGACTTTCAGCACAAAGGTACTTAGAAACAAATTCTTAGTTTTTCTTACCAATGTAAGGTTTGGCACTCTTTTCACTGGTGCCACTAGACTTCTTGATTGTGACAACTCTAGACCTGCCTGCTTAATCTAATCATGCGCAATGTCTACAGGTTGTTTAATGATCGGCCGCGCAGAGAACTGAGGAACCAGTGCTCTTTATTGTTTGCTTCTATGATATAGAGCTGTAAAAAACTCACAGTGAACATATTTTGTAGCTTAGTGACCTCCACATACATAAAGGGACATATTAATACTGGTTCACTTGTAAATTGTTACTTATGCCGATGTAAGGATAAACCCTGTGGTCACACCTGCTTCTGTGTTGCCTCACACTGTGTGTGATTTGTCTCTTCTGTTAAGCAGCACTTAAGTCGACAGTACATATTCAGATGTGTTGAGTGTAATCAACAGTGAGTTCTTGTAATGAATACCATTTTAATTTATAGACTGCCACGGCCTTAAAATAGTCTGTACAAATAACTGCACTGTGTTGCACAGACACTACTTGTTTTCTCCATTCACATTTTCAGTGAGTAGACTCTGGCTTTAAAGTTCTCTTTTTATTCATGAAGCATGTTGCACTCTTCCCAGAGGTTGGGATGGGTGGTTTGAATGAAGGGATATTTAAACTTGCTCATGTAGCGCAACACGAGTAATGGTTACTGGGAACCATTTCAAAGAATGTGGCGACTTGCTTGTGCCTAAAAGGAGGGATTGGAACCAGAATGTGTAACTAAGCGGGGACTGCATAGGTTTTTGTTAATTGGCCTATAGCTAAACTTTAATATGTTTGTGTGTCTTTTCATTGCTTTCCAGCATTTCAGGACATCTAAAAGCTACTACCAACATTTTCCTGTGCATAACCTCTGCATGTGAAAACCTAACAGTTATTGAACTTTGTAAATACGTAAATTTTTTTTATTTAGGTGTGGATGCATTTTCCGTCTGTTTACTGCTCTTCTCAGCTTTATTCAATAAACTTGCATTTTGAGGGTTGCATTGACAGTTTTACCTTAAAATGTGCATCCTGATGAAGTGCAGATCTTTGGAATGGAGTGGAAAGATAATTACTTGAAAAGGGCTCCACAGACCATGTGCTGGAAAGAAGTTGTCATCTCAGCTGTCAAGGGTTGGGCCAGTGGGATGAACTGGGAATAAACTTTTACAGTATCTACAGAATTGGTACTATGGTTCCCTCCTTTCTCTCTTGCTGGGAAAGGATTCTATTACTAGTAAACTGTAGTGGCACTTGGTGGGTGGGCACTGAGGATTGAGCCTCACCAGTGCTAGGCAGGTGCTCTGATGCCACGGAGCCAATTCCCTCTCCTCTACCCCTAGATTGAGGACTTTAGGTGGTAGGGGCTAGTAAAGAATTTTATTACCCAGTTTATTTAAAAATTTACCAGGAATTGAACGTAGGCTCTTGCATGTTATAGGAAAGCCCTCCACCACTGAGCAACATCCCAGCTTTTTTTTTTTTTTTTTTTAAATCAAACCCCTAATGAAGAAACTGAAATCCTAAGACCTGTCTACTTCAGAATGCAAATGCTGGGATGGCTTAATGGGTGAAGCACTTGCCTCCTAAACTGAAGATGGGATCCCTAGCAGTAGATGTTTGGCCTGTGTGGTAGCTTATCTGTAACCCCAGGACTGGAGAGGAGGGGTGCATCAGTGTGTCCCACTAGACTAGCTGAGTCAGTGAGATCTGGGTCTGTCTGAGAGACTCTGCCTCACTAAGGTAGAAAATGATTGAGGAAGATATCCGACATAAACCTCTGGGCTCCCAAGTGTGCACACTTCCACACTCCTGCACATGAGAATACACATATACAGTCATGCAAGCCAGAAATAAAAATGTTGATTTTTCAACAAAGCCCCGTTTCTAGAGTAAGGTGTTTGATCCATGTTGCTAACAGTTACCATCTGAACTGTAATATATATATTTTATGAGAGCCATTGTAGAAGTGGTTTTAGTAAGTTAGGCTGTCTCTCTCTGCATTCTGTCATTCTGTATTACTCACTGGGTGTGTGATTTGGCATTTCTACCACAAGAGTTTACTATTTTGTGAAACAGGTAGTGGCAAGGAATGTGGGTCTGGATCAGGCTGGGGAAGACTGAATTCAAAGTACACATTTAGCTTAGTTCAAAAATTGAGAGTTTATTATCTTAAAGCGTTTTTGTTTGAGACAGGTTTGCTTTGTAGCCCAGGCTGGACTCAAACTCATGATCCTCTTTCTTCACCTCTTGAGTGCTGGAATGATGGGTATGTGGCTAAAATAACAGACTTCTAAAATTAATGTTTTTGACTATGATATGTAAATTGGGTGTTTTGAACCATGGGTACTTTAGTGTACTTTATTTTTGACTGAGAAAGTGATTTCCTTTTGCATCTACAGTTGAATCAGGTTGATTTGGTAATTACAGCCTCTCAGAAAGCCTGGAGGGTGGAAGCTGAAATGAGGTATAGAAGGTACCAATCTGTAACACCTTGTTACAGGCCAAGTGCTTTACTCTGAAAATATGCTACTGTGGGGAAAACATCATGTTTGTTGTTTAAAATTTCTACATTTTATCGAAAACTGAATGTCCTTCCTCCAACAGTGCACACTTGAGTCAGGAGACTTGGGAAGAAAAATAGTCATGCAAATAGTAGCCTTATAGACTTCCTCTAAGTTTGCTGTTCTACAAGTTGGCAGCCCACAGCAGGTGT
Organism: Peromyscus aztecus; assembly: GCA_902168405.1. Taxonomy (NCBI): domain Eukaryota; kingdom Metazoa; phylum Chordata; class Mammalia; order Rodentia; family Cricetidae; genus Peromyscus; species Peromyscus aztecus. The sequence goes on from CABHPQ010138233.1 coordinate 16,879, forward strand.
TTCCTGTTGGTAAATATCCTCCACAGATTTCTCTTTAAAATTGAGCTATTAATAAAAGTGGTGTCCTTGTCATTGATGCTTCCTGGGTGTTCTTAGGGAAACAAGTCACTGACATTCTAGATAGAATGCAATATCAGAAGTCATCCATTACACCATTTCATTAACAAGGTCTCCCTTGCAGGATAATTCCATTTTAAAACAGAATTACCACACTTAGGTGTAATGTAGATTTCCCAGCAGGAATCAGGAGGGAAGAAAGATACCCCAGCCTCATTTTGCTGGGCCTTTCAGTTCATGTGTTGGGAAAAGGAAGGGATGTGGGGAAGAGGTATCAGTCTAACATGCTAATGAAGCCTGATGATGAAAAGAGTGTCAGGTTGGTAGCTAGAGCAGACACACACAATGCCCACTTGCCTAGTGACTGTTAGTGTTTTATGCGCCACCTACTTGAAAGTATAGAAATGTTTACTTACCCCTCCCCACTCTGTTTTAATATAGTGAAGTGCTAGTCATCACAGTTTACAGAATGATGCACAACTTAGATTTGAAGCAAGTGCTGTTAAAACATACAGGCTTATGTTTGGAAAGGCATTTATAGTTGCAGGTGTTTTTACTCTGTATCCATTGAGGAAACACATATGCCTACTAAGAATTTTGGACTAAGCTGTTTAGAACTAACATATAATACTTCATAGCTGTTGTAGGCTCAGCATGAGTTTATTTCAGCTTTTCAGAAACCTGGAACACTTAGAAAATACTTCCTTTCAAACTAAGGGAGGGGGAGGGAGCCAAGCAGACCTCTGCCTTTGCTTTTGACATGGGACAGAGAACGTCGTTATTGTATATCCCTCCCCTTTGTGGTCTGCAACAGTAGTCTGCCCTCAGTTGTTACATAGTATGCCCCACACAATGGGTTATTTTGTTTCTGTGTTTTGTAACTTCATTTCTATTCTCATTCTGCAAGGAGAAATTCGAACTGCTTTTGTCTGTCATACCATTTGCCACAGTTCAAAAAAAGACTGAACATTAAGGTGATTTCTCTTTGTGGCAGTATAAGTAATAAAAGAGCTGGGGGTGTGGTATACAAATAATGTCTTCTTCATGGGGAGGTGCCACATTGGGATAGCAGTGAAAACTGGCTGAGAGGAAGGAAGTTCACTACCTTTGTTTATTTTGGGGACTGTGGACTCACTACCCTACTCTGGTGATCTTAGTCCTTTGCCTTAGCATCCTGAGGAGGACGTTAGGCATGTGCTGCTGTGCCTGATTATCTACCCCCTCTTCCCCATTACATATTTTTTAATAAGTTAACTTATGTAGCCTCAACTATGTAGCCCTGACTTCCTTATAAAAAGACCAGGCTGCTTGGAACTCACAGGAATCTGCCTGCCTCTTAACTCTCTGCTGGGATTAAAGGTGTGAGCCTCCACAGCTGGCTGAATAAGTTAACTTTTAATAGGTAAAAATCACTTGTTTCCACATAAAGGAGACCTCTGCGTGATAACATACCAGTTTTTTTATTTATTTTCTTTATACAAAATAACAATCTCATTAACAGGGCTAGCTGTGAATAAAGCACTGTTGCAAGTGTTTCATGTGAGTGTGTGAGAGTTTGGGGTAAGTACTGTTCTGTTCTTAAAATGGGGGATTTTTTGCAGCTGAGGAAGCAGGTGCAGAAACTAACTTAGCAAGGTTTCTGAGGCAGGATTCTGACTGGATTCTCAGTTGTCTCTCCTTGGGAGCTGTACAGTAAAGCTGTTCTTAAAATGAAAGTGACTTTTTCATACCAGTCATGTGAGGCTCTTGTGAGAATGCATTTGGAAAAATCTATCACAAACTTTTCCCTAAATAATTATTAGCCAGGTATGGTGGTTCAAACCTATAATCTCAGCATTTAGAAGCTGAGGCAGGAGGATAAATTGGAGGCAAACTGTGGTTACAGAGTCAGATTCTGTCTCAGAATTGTTTCTAAGGATGGATTTTCTGATTAGATACAAATGTCTCAGTTTCATCAGCTACATTCAATGTGAGAAGCCCTAGTCTAAAGGGCCAGTCATAGCTCCTCCACTTCCAGGGGTCTCTACGAAGATGAAAGTGGGATACATGATAGTGTCCCGAAAACCTGTTCTCCTGGCACCTGTTGTCAGTTGTGCCGTAAAAATCATTTTTCTTAAATTGGCTGGTTTTTCTCTAGTTTTTAGACTTTTTCAAATTAGGGCTGTTCTGTAAGTGAGGACAGGTGCTGTCATCAGTGTGACTGACAGCTGAGTGCAAGATAAATCTAAAATTTGCACAAAAGTAGCTTAAGGAAACAAAGCATATCTTAATGTTCACATTGTTTGTGTCAGCTCCGGGGAGGCTGAATTCCATAGTTGAGGGTCGAGATCTGGAATTGGGCTTCTGGAAGTCTCCCCAAGAAGCCCCCCCCCCCTGACTCTTTTTCTTTTCTGTTTTTTTTTTGGGGGGGGCGGGGAATATACTGCTTGGGCCTTTGTCTCACCCAAAATAAACTTTTATTATTTTTTTTTTCTTGGTTTTTTGAGACAGGGTTTCTCTGTGTAGCTTTGCTCCTTTCCTGGAACTCACTTGGTAGCCCAGACTGGCCTCGAACTCATAGAGATCCGCTTGCCTCTGATTAAAGGCTTGTGCCACCACCGCCTGGCTACCAAAATTAACTCTTAACAACCCAAAGAACTTAACTTTTCGCTGGCTGCTCTGTTGTACCCTATCGTTTCAGGAACTCCTTTGACCCTAAAAGTGGAATGAGCGTGAGTCCTCCCCATCACTGCCTTGATGATTGGTGACATGAACCACTCTGACTTGGTTGCTTCTCCTACTTTTTAAGTTTGATAGACATACGGTGTAAACTTACGGAAGGCAAAACTGATAGGCTCTCCAAGTCGAATCCTTACACGAAAGCCACAGCCCTTAAGAAATGAAATCCGTAACCTTAATTATAGGAATTAGGACTTAAAGGGATTATACCCCAAATCTGCCCTACATTTCCGAGGTCGCCGGCCGCCTTGCACTGTAGAGATGAT
>CABHPQ010138234.1:1324-17092 GCA_902168405.1 Peromyscus aztecus
TCTAGGGAATAAGACTGCCAGTATAAACCAAAGATACACGCTTAAAACTGGCAAGATGGGCCGGGCGGTGGTGGTGCACGCCTTTAATCCCAGCACTCGGGAGGCAGAGCCAGGCGGATCTCTGTGAGTTCGAGGCCAGCCTGGGCTACCAAGTGAGTCCCAGGAAAGGCACAAAGCTACACAGAGAAACCCTGTCTCGAAAAACAAAAAAACAAAAGCAAAAAAAAAAAAACCTGGCAAGATGGTTCAGTGGGTAAAGGCACTTGCAGCCAAGCTTGATAACCTAAGTTCAATCCCAGGGACCCTCACGGTGGAAGGAAAAACCCAACTCCTGAAGGCTGTTTGCTCTCTGACCTCTATACACACATTGGCACATGCACACACACACATATGCACACACAATAAATAAATATAAAAAAAAGTCTTAAGACACAACTGTAAGCTCACAAGGAAAAACACCAGCGTCTTCAGTTTGAACTCTAAACACCAGTGTGAATTCCAGTTCTTTCTCCACTGAGACAGGGTCTCACCGTGTGCAAACGGGCCCACCGTTTACTAGGGTCTAGCCTGCCCTCCAATTTACAGCAGCCGCTTGCTTTAGCTTCAGGTGCTGCAATTAGAGGTGTGAGCCACGACACCTGGTGCAAGTGCTTTCCCCAAAAACTCAGCGTGGCTGGGTGTGCTGGCACACCCGGGCACACATCACAGTGCACGCACGGCTGAGGTGGGAGAAGAGTGGGTTCAAGGGCAGACTGGACTTCCAAGCAAGACCCTGTCCCAAGTAACAAAACAAACAAAACCAGGACGGTGGGAGGGCTCATGGCATAAAGGTTACCTGCTACCAAGACTGCCAAACAGAGTTCTATCCCTGGAACCCACATGGTGGAAGAAGAGAACCAACTCCCAAATGTTGTCCTTTGACCTCCACACAAGCTCTCTCTCTCTCTCTCTCTCTCTACTGCTCTATCTCTCTCTCTCTCTCTCTCTCTCTTTCACACACACACACACTCCCAACGAACAAATACATATATAAATGTAATTTAGAAATTAAAACGGGGGCTAGAGAGATGGCTCAGTAGCTAAGAGTACTTGTTGCTACTGCAGAGGACCTGGGTTCAATTCCCAGGACAGTCCATTGTGAACTGCCAGGGGATCCAACAGGCATGCACATGTTCATATACACATATGCCGGCGAAATAGTCATACATATAAAGTAAAACCAAAAAAAATTAAAAAAAAAAACTAGTCAAAACATCAAATAGAGGGCTGGTGTCTTAGTTAGAATTTCTATTGCTGTAAAGAGACACCATGACCATGGCAACTCTTACAAAGAAAACATTTAGTTGTGGGGGGTGGGGCTCGCTTATAGTTCAGAGCTTCAGTCCATTATCATCATGGCAGCATGCAGGCAGCATGCAGGCAGACATGGTGCTGGAGAAACAGCTGAGAGTCTTACATCTTGCAGGCAACAGGAAGTCAACTGAGAATCACACTGAGGGAAGCTTGAGCAAAAGAGACCTCAAAGCCCACCCCAGCAGTGACACAACTCCTCCAACAAGGCCACACCTCCTTACAGTGCCACTCCCTTTGGGGGCCATTTTCTTTCAGACCACCACAGCAATGAGATAGCTCAGTGGTTAAGAGTACTCAGTGTTCTTCCAAGAGGCCCTGGGTTCAGTTCCCAGCATCCACAAACTCTCTGAACTGTAGCTGGCAATACAGAGGGGAACAATGAATCTCAGCAGTGACCAGCAGTGGATGCTGCAGCCATTTAGGACAAAGAGTTCAGACTCAGGGAAGACCATCTGAACTTCTGATGATCTCCCTATGCACAGGCGCCAGACACCATGATCCTGCTGACACCAACCACAACTGTAAGAACAGCGGGTCCAAAGCACCAGTTATGACAGGTACACCAAATAATAGAATGAATGGCCTTAGGTGCCTATATGGAACTTCCTGTGGGAACAGTGGCTACATAAAGAAGCAATCAGCCAAATCCAGGAATGTGTAAGTCACAGATAATAAAAACTTGCTTTCTCCAACAAATCAATGTCGGAAGAAAATGGGGGTGTTGTACGAGAGTGGGTGGGAGAAGGGTGTTGCAGAATAAAGACATTCATAGAGTAAGAGTCAAACCCAAAGTCAAGGTGATCATGTCACCCTCTGGGCCCTGCCCACACCTCTGGCTGCACCTCCCCGCCAGTCCCTCAGTTCCAGCCACAGTCATCTATGAGGTCCCTGGACAGCCCAGTGCTTCAGTGCTCCGGCCCCCTGCAGCCCTTCCCCTGCCCTGGAACGCTATCCTCCCACCCTCCCACTTCGCCTGGTAGCAGCCTGCTCACTCTGTCTCAGCAGCAGGGACAGCCCAGTATGACTGGGTCCCTGCTCCTAGTTACTCACTCATATTCTACCTTGTGCTTATCATGGAAGCAAAAAAAAAAAATTTCCATTTTTTTTTTTTCTGAGACAGGGTTTCTTTGTGTAGCCCTGGCTGTCCTGGAACTCACTCTGTAGACTGGCCTCAAACTCAGAGATCTGCCTGCTTCTGCCTTCTGAGTGCTGAAATTAAAGGTGTGTGCTACCACCGCCAGGCTCATGAAAGCAAATTTATTGCTTTTCTTTCCCAACTTTGGGAGACAGGATCTTACTATACAGTCCAGGCTGGCCTTGAATTCACAACCCTCTTGCCTTGCTCTCTGAAGTGCTGGGACTACAGGCATGCATCAGTAAGAACTGCTTTATATCTGTATCCCTCCCAAAGACAAGAAGCTCTTTGAAGGCAGAGGTCATGATTTTTAGCAGTCTGACACGCAGCAGGAGCTAACAGAAGTCTTAACAGAAGCCAAGGGTGATGGCTCACACCTGTAGTCTCAGGAGGCTGAGGCAGAGAGGCTGCCTCAAGCCTAAAGCCAGCTAGACTCTGTCTCAAAATAAAATAAAAAGCTTAATAGAAATCTACCATTTAGGACTCACAGAGATACTGAGTCTGCGGCCAACCCTAGGTACAGTAAGATCCTGCCTCAAAAAATAAATTAACATAAAAAAGACCTGAACGCTGGGCAGTGGTGGCACACGCCTTTAATCCCAGCACTCAGGAGGCAGAACCGGGCGGATCTCTGTGAGTTCGAGGCCAGCCTGGTCTACAAAGCGAGATCCAGGACCAAAACTACACAGAGAAACCCTGTCTCATAAAACCAAAAAAAAAAAAAGACCTGAACAACTGAAGGGCTGATCACCTGGTCCCATCCATCAGGTAGGAATCCAGGGACCACGCTAACTTGATAAGAGCCTGCACAGTCCCTGCTGCTCTTGGTTGTGGTGATAACTGCTGGGACAAGAACCTAGCCTGCCATTCAGAAAGCTGAGATCCCAGGGAAGGACTCACCGCCTCATGGGACTTGGGAATAGGCACGATGATGGCCAAGACACAGATGAGCTGGAAGATGGCTCCCAGGAAGAGCCCATATCGCAGTAGGTTCTCCAGGAAGGTGGGCTCTGGCACCTCAGGAGGCGAGAAGTCCAGGTCGGAGGCCATGGCCCAAGTCACCACAGGCAGGAGCCTCTTGAGAGTCGTCCTTCTCTAGAACGAAATTCTAAATGAAAAGAATGAATGTCAGTGTCTTAGTTTGGGTTTCTATTGCTGTGAAGAGACACCATGACCACGGCAACTCTTATAAAAGAAAACATTCAACTGTGGTGGCTTGCTTACAGTTCAGAGTTCAGTCCATTATTGTTATGGTGGGAAGCAAGGCAGCATGCAGGCAGACATGGTGCTAGAGACGGAGCTGAGAGTTCTTACATCTAGACTCACAGGCAATAGGAAGTGGTCTGAGACACTGGGCAGTATCTTGAACATATATGAGACCCCAAAGCCCGACTCCACAGTGACACACTTCTTCCAACAAGACCATACCTACTCCAACAAGGCCACACCTCCTAATAGTGCCACTCCCTTTGGGGGCCATTTTCTTTCAAACCACCACAGCCAGGTTTCTTTTTCTTTCTTTCTCCCCCCGCCCGGAGATAGAGTTTTCTGTGTAACAGCTCTGGCTGTTCTGGAACTCACTACGTAGACCAGCCTGGCCTCAAACTCACAGAGATCCATCTGCTTCTGCCTCCAAAGTGCTGGGATTGAAGGTGTGCACCACCACCCAGCCTGGTTGCTGTTATTTTGAGAGAGGATCTGCCTGTGGAACACAGTCTGCTCACACTCAAGGAAACCTCCCTGCCTCAGTCTCCCACGTGCTGGCATGCAGAGGTGTGCACCACCATGCCCAGCTCTAAACTACAAGTTTGAATGGAGAGGCAAAGAGGACACATGAAAACCTAGCCCACACAAGAAAGCTGGTGGACAGGCAACAGGTGGCCGGCCAGTCAGGCCTTAGGCCACCTCTCCCCTAACCAGCCCTATCTCATTCTTTTCTCCCCCTCTGTCCCTCTGTCTCTCTCTCTTTGGTTTTTTGAGACAGGGTTTCTCTATATAACAGCTCTGGCTGTCCTGGAACTTGCTCTGTAGACCAGGCTGGCCTCGAACTCAGAGACCTTCCTGTCTCTGTGAGTGCTGGGACTAAAGGTGTGCACCACCGCCACCTGGCCCCCATCCCATTCTTAATGCCTTGGTAAAGCTGGAAGAATTGCCTGTGGCTCTCCAAGAGTACCTGAGTCTTTCAAAGCCCTCTATGAAGCTTCCATCTGCCCAGAACAGCCTTCCCACCATGACTGCTCTTCAAAGCCCTACTCTACGGCCAAGCCTGAGTGCAAGGGTCACCCTCCCCATCACGCCTTCCGTGTAACCTTTCCCCCTCGCTTCTTCATCATGGCCCCTCCAGGTGGCTTCCTTCTGCCGCCCCAACAGTGAAGAGACAAATGTACTGCGGCCTCAAGTGTGCCTGAGTGACAGCCTTCGTGTTTTCAGAGAGAGACCTGTGCCATGCCATGCAACCTCCAGCTAACTCTGAGCCACCCGAAATGGTGCTCATGGGCCACAAGTGGCCCCAAAATGCACTGGTCTGAATTGAAGTGAATGTTAAATTAAATCAGACCTAACTTCAAGACTTATTATGAAAGAATGTAAAATATCTCATTAGTAATGTTTTATGTTGATTATGTGCTGAAATGGCATATTGTTAAATTATTAAAATTAAGTTAATTGAAAAAGAAAGTTGAAGAACTTATTTTATGAAGTCAAAACTTACTAGAAAGCTAAGGCAGTGAAAACAGAGAGCTACTGACATGAGAACAGACATCCAGACCAATGGAATAGCGAGCTCCAAACAAACACACACAGGAGGGGACGGCTTTTAAGCAAATGGTGCTAGGAAATCGAGTGTCCACACGCAAAAACAAACAAGAGAGGCTGGGCGGCCCCTGTACCCCACACACAGATTAGTTCAAATTGACCCGAGATCTAAGTATGAGTCCAAACTATAAAACTGCTAGAAGTCGTAAGGGAAATCTCTACAATACTGGATTTGGCAATGATTTCTCAGAAGTGACATCAAAGGCACAAACAACAAAAGAAAGAAGTCCATTAGACTCCACATAAAATCCAAACCTTTTGTTTAGAGGAGAGTGAAAGACAGCCCAGAGAATGGAGGAAGACATTTGTGACTCACTCATACGGTAAAGGTCTAGGTCGGACAGACAAAGAACTTCCACAAGGCAACAATAAAACAGAGCCACAAAGCGGATCCGGGAGAGAGGGCTCAGCTGGCTAGGGCACCTGCCACCAACTCTGACAACCTGAATTTGAAGAGGAGAGCAGACTCCCCAAAGTTGTCTTTCGACCATCACACATGTGCTGTAGCAAGTGTGCCTCTGTCCCCTAAAACTAAGTGAGAAAGTAACTTTATAAAGGGGAGCACGGCAAGCGGTCAGTTCAAGTCTGTAACCCCAGTACTCAGCTGGAAGATGAGTTCTAGGCCAGCCTGTGCTACCAAAACAGCAAGTTCAAAGCCAGCACGAGCGCATAATGAGATTCAGTCTCAAAAACAGGAGGGTGGGGTTGGTGAGGTGACTCAGCAGGTCAAGACACCTGAGGCCAAGCCTGAAGGCCTGAGCTTGATCTAGGATCAACATGGTGGAAGCCCAGAATCAGCTCTCACAAGTTGTTCACACACACACACACACACACACACACACACACACACACACGCACACACACACACACACACACGGAGGGGGGGGGGGGGGGATGGAATTCTAAACTGTAAAAAGAGTATATAAAATGGGCAGGTGAACACCAGGCATCAGTGATGAAAACGTGGAGAAATGGAAGCTGTGTGCATTGCTATCTTGGTTATTGTTCTATTGCTGTGAAGAGACACCATGACTAAGGTGATTCTTATCAAAGAAAGCATTTAGTTGGGGACTTGCTTACATTTTCAGAAGGTGAGTCCATGATCATCATGGCAGCAAGCAGACAGGCATGGCACTGGAGCGGTAGCTGAGAGCTTTACACCCTGATCCTGATTGATCCACAGGCAGCAGACAGACGGAATGTGCCTAGTGTGGGCTTATGAAACTTCAAAGCCCATCTCACAGTGACACACCTCCTCCAAGGCCACACCTCCAGATCCTTCTCAAACAGTTCACCAGTTGGGGACCACGCTTTCAAACACATGAGCCTATGGAGGTCATTCTCATTCACACCGCCACAGCTGCTGATGGGGGCATAAAGCTGGCACAGGAGCTGTGGCAACCAGTTTCTGTGTAGGTTGTGGAGTTTTTGTCTAAGAAGGTAAAGAAGCTCCAGAAGTAGTGGTAATAGTGGCACAGCACGGCCAATGCACTGAACTTCTTCTCAGAAATGGTAAGTGTTGAGCTACACTTAAAGGCACACATCTATAAATCCAGGACTTTGGAGGTGGATGCAGGAGAATCACAAGTTCAAAGTCAGCCTGGGCTACATGAGACCATCTCCAAAAAGGCTAACTTTATTGTATATTTTAATACAAAACAAAATTTCATCTGTTTTTCTTTTTTTCTGTTTATTTACTTACTTATTTCATTTTACTTTTTTGGACCCAGGTTCTCATGTAGCCCAGGCTGGCCTTGCTGATCTCGCTGCCTTCAACCCCTGAGTACTGAGATTACAGGTCCATACTACCATGCCTGGCTTACTTGCTTTGTATGCTTTAGATGTAACTAGCTGAACATCCGTTATACGGTTCTGTAGACTAGCCCTGCCCACCACAGCCCATCCAGAGACTAGCCCTGCCACTGCAGGCCATCCACATGACCTTCTACCATCTTAGCCCTGCTGTTCCTCTACTTTAAATGATTTTTCCAACATGATGAACAACTGAAGGATTATAAAATGGCCCACTATGTAAAAACGGAGTGAGTCTTACACAAATGATTATTGCTTCCCCTTCAACCTGGTCACTCTGGAAGGCCATGTGCTTGGCCAGCAAAACAGCCAATTTTTGCATCAGTTCAGCTTACCCTAGAAGCCTTTCCAAAACTGAGCAACCCCCTCACTCACTGTCCCCACCCCCATCCTTAGAGCTGTCAGATCTCCCTCCTCCCGAGACTTCTGGAAAGAGTCCAGTGTTGTCTGGTTCCAACTATGGTGAATCAGGTGGGGCCCGGTGCTCAGGGATACCATCTTTGGTCATGTACAAGGTGCGAGGCACAGACAGCAGGCAGACTGCTTGGAGCAGCTCCTAAGCTGGCCCTGAAGTGAATTCCAAGGCAGCCCAGCACGGCTCCTGGAGGAACTGCCAGGCTCTCGGGAGAACCAGCCCTAGTGCCAAGGCTGAAGAAAGCTGTACTCCTCCAGTGGCACCTCATAAACTTAGTGCCCTTGACCACACTTCCTGCTCAAGGCTGTGAGAAGTCTACCGAGGGCATCGATCCTCAGACTTACCAGTATTGTGAGGGTTACAGGTACTGTGATAGACAGGGCTAGGCATCAGGAAGCTGGAGGTGCACAGAGCATGACTATGGATGTCTAGTACACTGTGGCTGATCCCTTGACTTCTTAGAGAGTTGATGTCATTCTGAGTCATCAACAAATGTGCCCAAAGCCATATCTACTTAGGCTTTTTTTTCTTTAATGGCCACCAGGCCAACATGTAACAAGAGTCATAAAACTGATGATATCCTTTGTCTGAATAACTTACTTCCTAGAATTTAGATTAAGGAAACAATTCAAAAGAAAAGGCCCCCAGGTACAAAAGCATCTTGGCAGCACCATTCCTAACACTGGAAGGCAGGAAGCAACATCAGTGTCCAGCAGGAAGGGGGCTGGTGATGGAGGACGGACACAGTGGGACTTCACTGAAAGGACAGCACGCCGGCACATAAACACTGATCAAGCCAGGGGGGGGTTGGCAATGCGATACTGAGATATCAACAGAGCGACTGCAGCCCTGTATAAACACATTTCACTGGCTGAAGACCAAAGGCAGACACTTGCAAAGTACCACTGTGGACAGACAGATGCCATTCTGGTGTGTCATGGAGCTTCCTCCCTAGTGAGTACTTATAGACATGTACAGTGAGATGTCAGAGCTGAAAATTCGAAAACCCAGAGAAGGCATGGCATGTTATTTTATGTGAGTGATCAGGGAAGAGCTGAGAAAGTGACATTTCTGACAAGGATTGAGGATGCAAGTCCCTGGACTCAATCCCCAGCACACATGCACCCCCCAAAAAGGAAAGCAAAGAATGTCATTTAACTACCTACTAGAATATTCCAGAATGGAAGAATAGTTAGGGCAAAGTTCTCAAGACAGGAATGTGCTCCAAGGTGAGCAGGAGAGCGAGCAAGCTGGGCAGGGCCATGTGGACCATTAAAAGGGCTTTGGCTCTCACTCTGAGTGGAAATGAAGCCATTATTAAGGTGCTTGTCAAAGAAATCACATACTGACTCTGGCTGCTGTATAGAGACCAGACTAGGGAACGAGAGTACAAACAGTTACAATAATATTAGTATGCTCACAAGAAGTGCTCATGACAGGCAGGAGCCACAGAGGTTATAATTCTGAAGTTATGACGTACTCTGAAGAGAGAAACAACAGTACTGATGGGCAAATTATGAATGAAGTTCAAATACTTGGAGGGGAAAGTGCTCAGCTTAATACCATAAACAGAAAATGTTAGGCCCTGAAGGTCAAAACCCATTAGAAAAAGTCACATCCCAATGTACACAAACAGTTTTAAGTGTTGAGAACGGAACACAGGGCGCCATTCGGAGTCTGATGTATCTTAAACACTGAGGAGGTGGTGAGAACAAGGTCCAGACGCAAGTGACTCTGAAAACGAGAGGCGTCTCTAAAACAAAGGCCGAAGGAGCCGCACAGACACCTTGCACCAGCTTCCCAGGCTGGGCATGGTGACACTTTAATCCCAGCACTCAAGAGGCAGAGGCAGGCTGATCTCTGAGTTCAAGGCCAGCCTGGTCTACAGAGTGAGTTCCAGGAAAGCCAGGGCTACACGGAGAAACCCTGTATTGAAAACCAAAAACAAACAAAAAAGCTGTTTTCTACCTGGTCCAGTTGTGAAGGCACCACACACACACATCAGGACTGACTGTAAGTGAATAGATGGGGGAATGTCTTAGGGTTTCTATTACTGTAAAAAAATAAATAAAATAAATAAATAAATAAAAAACCATGACTACGGCAACTCTCAAAATGAAAACATTGAATCGGGGTGGCTCGCTTACAGTTTCAGAGGTTCAGTCCATTATCATCATGAAGGGACATGACGGTTTGCAGGCGGACATGGTACTGGAGAGGTAGCTGAGAGTCCTACATCTTGTAGGCAATAGGAAGTCGACTGAGACACTGGGTGGTATCCTGAGCACAGGAAACCTCAAAGCCTTCCCCCACAGTGACACACTTCCCCCAAGACTATACACACTCCAACAAAGCCACATCTCCTAGTAGGGCCACTCTCCATGAGATTATGGGGGCCAATTACATTCAAACTACCACAGAGAAATTGGGTTTTGTGCAGTGGGCAGGAGGTTTCAGATAAGAGAAGGAAGCTACAATCATTCACAGGATAATAAACGAAGATTAGAGACATTAGCATAGTGTACTTAACTTAATATAGACATCTACAGAAATATTTATAGCCATGTATACACATACATATCATACTCTGGCCACTGAGAAAACACAGAAACAAGAATGCCCCAGGAGCAATGAACACACCTGTGTCCACATCTTGGTTTCTGGGCTTCCATAAAAGAAACCAGGACTCCTTAAGGAAGTGGTTAATTTCTAAGCAGGAATAAACAGGATGAGCCTGGGGCAGAAAGCATGCAAGTGCTTTAAAAAACAAAAAAGCAAAGCCAAACATTGCCAGGGGATTGTCAAGAGTAGGGATTCAGCAGCCCAAGTTGGGACACAAGAACAAGAGGCCCAGGTATAGAATACTGACACAAAGAAACAAGAGGCCGAGAACAGACACATCTTTCATATGAACTGCAGTATTTACACAGCACTCCGCCTGGTGTGTGAAGCATGTACTTCCACAATCCCAATGTGGGCCGTACATAACGACCTTCTTCTACAAGGACAGTGTCAAAGCCGAGCGGGAGTAACTCTGGAGTTACCTGACCACTCCCTGAAGCCAAGAGACCCTGGACAGTATCAACAGTGACACTCACACCCACAGCAGGCCCCTCTGGGGGCCTTCTCGAAGCCTGTGACTTAAGTCTGCTCACAAGAAAAAGAGACACATCTCAACCAGGAGGTTCTTCTGCAGAATAACTGACAGACTGTAATCCTCAAAACCATCAGGGTCATCTACAACAGGGACATTCTGAGAAACTGTTGTGGCCAGTAAGAGGAGCCTGTGGAGACAGGCTCTGGATGTGCTGTGCTATCCTGGACAGAGTACAGAGGAAGGGCTTTAGGAAGAAACTGGAAATCTGAACAAAGCAGGGATTCCAGTTAATGGTGATGAACTGTTATTGGTTCATTAATTACGGTAAATGTTCTATCTGGAAACTCAATAGTGTATCAAAATAGCCATAAACCTAAAATTTGGGGGGGGGTATTTTTTTTAAGATTTATTTTTGCATACGAGTGCTCTATTTGCATGTATGCCTGATGACAGAAGAGGGCATCAGATCCCGTTATAAAAGGGTGTGAGCCACCATGTGGTTGCTGGGAATTGGACTCAGGACCTCTGGAAGAACAGCCAGTGCTCTTAACTGCTGAGTCATCTCTCCAGCCTCCCCCACCTCAACAAATTGTTTGTAAATATTTTTTGAGCCAGTCTCATGTATCCTAGACTGGCCTGGAACTCACTACGTATCAAGGGTGTTCCGAACTCTGGCCCTCTCTCCACTCTACCTCCCCAAAACTGGCATTACAGGTATGAACCATCAGTCACCATTTATGCAGTGCTGAGGACTGAACCCAGACAGATCAGCACGCACGTTAGGAAAGCTCTTTCATTTGCACTACATCCCCAGCCCCTAGAATACTTCTAAACCAACAACATTTCAAAATAAACAACTACAGGCACTCATAGAGATCGCAAGACGTATCAAGTACTAACGCTGAAAACATAGATTCCAAAACTGCCAGAGGTTTCAGCATCTCCCAGCTGCTCCCCAGTGCCGTACATACTCTGGGCAGGGGTTCCTGCCTCCTAATGCGGGGGTTTTCCAAAGCTGTTCTGAGAATTCAACTAAAAAGAGGCAGGGGAATAGAAAAGTCAATAGATACTTCCTTATAGCAATTGTGACAAATTCTCAAGAACTTCTCAAAATTGGGTAAGAGTTTTGTCGATGGAAAGCTAAGCTGCCTCCTAAAGGGAGTCGGTAGTTGGTGGCCTGAAACTGATGCGCAGCCATCTTGCAAAATATAATTGTTGATCCATTTATTGTCATCTAAAAGTATGAGATACCAGAGTTGTTCTTTCTTATCCAGTGGATGCCTGAGACCATGCTCGTAACCTAAATACGTTGAACCCTAAATACGTTGTTTTCCTCTCTACACGCACCTGTGACAAAGGCCACAGACAAGGCCAGTGAGGGAGTGACAATGATAATGAATATGCTGCAACAAAACTCGTTAAACCTGGCCTTTGGCTCTAGGTATCTTTAAACAAATGAATTACATCTATTATTAGTGGGTGGGGAGAACCCTGTGTGGCAGGCAGTCAGGAGACAGCTTTCGGGAGTCAGTTCTCTCCCCATGTGAGTCCCAAGGACCAAACACAGGTTGTGATGAATGGATGACACACTGCCTGTATGGTGAAGTAAGGTGTGGTGGGTGAGGTGGGTGTTGTGATGCAGCATTAGGCTGCCTCTGACTTTCTGACAAGCCACAGTTATGATGGGAACGGCTGGGTGTCAGGAGCACAGGGTAACGGTGGCTGGGGCCCTGTGACAGCTGACGACTTTTTCTTTTCTTTTGTGTTTTTCCAGACAGGGTTTCTCTATGTAGCCCTGGCTGTGCTAGAACTCGCCCTGTAGACCAGGCTGGTCTCGAACTCACAGAGAGCCATCTGCTTCTGCCTCCCGAGTGCTGGGATTAAAGGCGTGTGCCACTGTTACTTAGCATTTTTTTTTTTTTTTTTAAATAAGCACTGTAACCACCATGGCTGGAAAAGGAGATACTCTATGTGTTTGTTTGCGACAGAGTCTCACTAGCCTGGCTAGCCTGGAGTTCGCCAAGTAGACCTCCATGGCCTTGAACTCACAGAGCTCCACCTGATTCTGCTTCCCTAGTGCTAGGATTAAAGACGTGTGCCACCACACCTGATGAAAGGGAGGCGATATTTCCCTAGGGATCTCATGCTGGGAAAAGAGAAAGTATGAAACTCTGGTGCCTGTCACAAGAGAAACTTGTCCAGAAAGAATTTCAGTGTTTACAAAGCATCAGACGACCTTGCAGGGCAGACTGGAGCAAGGGCAGTGGTGGTCCAGTGGCCGAAGGGACCGCATCCTGACCAGGACTGCTTAGCTATACACACCTCTACCCCTCTAGTTACGCCTAAACCTCATGTCAGTATTCCAGGGAGGGACCTGGAAGTCAAGGATCCTTTATTTGTTCCTTTCCCCAATGCCGAATCATCTCCTTTTACCGCTTCTTGCTGTTAGTTGTCTCATAAATTGAAATATTGGGGACCAGTGGCCAAATCTCCCTTGTTAGCACTGTCAGAGCCCAGACTTTGGCCCTAAAAACTCCAGTTAATAAAAACCTTTCAAAAAGACAATGCAGTTGCCAGGTATGGTGACACATGCCTTTTGTCCCCCATACGAGGGAGGCAGGCAGATCTCTGTGAGTTCAAAACCAGTCTGGTCTACATAGTGAGTTCCAGGCCAGCCAGAACTACACAGTGAATCCCTGTCTAAAAATAAACAAATAAAATGTTTAATGGCATATCAATCTGAAGTTGTCTGTTAATTCATCAATAATGTTTGCAGGGGCTACAGTCCTTAAGCGATCCCATGGATGACTTCAATGTTTTGTTCCATCAAGGATCATAATCCACAGTCTTATTCTTCAGGGCATGTAGAATTTGAAACACATTGACAAAATTTGATAATGTCCACACGGCTAGCTCTGCTTCATCGTCCTCTTCCATCACAGAAAAGCAAACATCTTCCAATTCCCCCCTCGCTGGCACTTCACAACGGCCTTCAGTGTGTTCTGCTTCTACTGGGTATGTGGGAATGTGGCAGAGGCTTCATTGGCAGCTACAACCTCCATGGAGAGCTTTTCAGAACAAATCGTTCCTAACCCTGCGTAGCCAATCCTTACTCCCAGGAAGTGGCTTTGCACTCTCGTTTCAGGGCCTGCCTAGCTGAAGCCTCCACACAGGCATAAAGGTCTGACATATGGCATCTTGTCCACTAAAAGACCATACAGTAGAAGACCATTCTTGTCTTCTACTCACAATATAATGGCCTCTCTACCCTAAGTAAACACTTACTAGGCACTGTGGCTGTAACCTTGGCAACACGAGGTACAAAAACAAAACTACCACTTATTTATTTAGATTTCAGAAAAGTTCTCATGTAGCCCTCAAACTCGCTAAGCAGCCAAGAACGGGGGGAGTATAGGAGTGCTCTCCCGCACGGGTCTTACGCTGCTCTGTATAAAACCCACCGCTGCCTGCATGCTGGGTAACTAAGCTACACACCAGCCCTGATTTTTAATTTTCTAAATACTTCTTTTTAGTTCTGAGTAGCTGCCTGTGTCTGCCTGTTTTGTGCACATGCCCCAGAAGCCCAGAAGCCCTGGACACTACGGAGCTGGTTGGGAGCTGCCTGATGTGAGGGCTGGAAACTGAAATCTGTTCCTCTGGGAGAGCAGCAAGGGCTCTTTACCACCGAGCCATCTCTCCAACCCTAGCTTGTTTGTTTTTACACAAGTCTGGCGATCGAGCCCAGGCTGACTTCAAACTCACTTTCCTTCTACCTCCTGCCTCAAACGCTGGGATTAGAGGGCTGCAACACCATAGTCAACACAAACTTTTCTTCTTCATAATTTCACAGATACAAGATTTGTTCTTATAGGGCAGCAATGGTGCAGGCCTTTAATCCCAACACTCAGGAGACAGAGGCAGGTGGATCTCTGAGTTCAAGGCCAGCCTGGTCTTGGAATGAGTTCCAGGACAGCCAGAGCTACACAGGGAAACCCTGTATCAAAAAAACAAAAACCAACAGCAATAAAAGATTTGTTCTTACTGAAGATTTTAGCAACTTTAGCCTTTGTATTTATTTTATTTTATTTACTTTATGCCAAGCATCTTTTTACCTAACATTAGCACTTTTTGGTTTTGTTTTGGCAAAACCGAAATGCTAGCATTTCTACTCTCGTGCTGATTACATGGGGTTACTTGGCACAGTCAGCTGTTCGAAGTAACTAATGAGTGGGTAGCATACATGCAGAGATCCTAAGAGCAAGATGATGAACGTGCAAAGCAGGAAGGGGTCAAACTTCGTGCTACTCTTTCTTAGGAGGCCGGGAAGAGCAGTACCGGGGATTGAACCTGGGACTCGAGCACACTGAGTAAGCACTCTACCACTGACTTCTTCAACACGCTCCTCAAAACACACAACTTAAAAGCCACGGGCTGTTTGTTGCTGGAGTCTTCCGCTTACTATTTTCAGGTTACGGGTAAATGAAACCGCAAGTAAGTGGGAGGCCATTGCGTCATCGTCCCTTTCTTTTACAGTTTTCTCTCAAGCACATACCGTGCACCTAAGCACTTTCACATGCATGGTCTCTTCATCCTCTGCACAGGCTTCTGTGCCCCTCTGCGGAGGAGGAAACAAGGAAGGGGAAATGCGAGATGTCCGGGGTTACACAGCAGGGCGGGGCACCCCCGAGCTGCTCTGACCCAGGCGAGGGCCCCGTCTCCTCGGCACGCAGACTGCCCAGCGCAAGTTAACTTTCCTCCGCGGCTCGGGGAAGCCGCTGTGGCCTGCAGCTCCGCCCCGATCCCGCCCGCCCGCCGGCCGGCCGGCCACCGGCACCTGAATACTTACCTCCAGTACCGCCGCTCCGCTGCACCGGAGGTGTTTCCTCGTGACCCGGAAGCGATGCGCCCAAAGCAGCCGCAGGTTCCGTTCTGCCGGCTTTACTGGGGCTACGGCTTCGTCGCCCTCATCCTGACGCCTTAATGATTTTTTTTTGTTTGATTTGAGACGGAGCTCACAGTGTAGCCCCCACTGGCCTCGAACTCGGAGCAATCTTCCTGTCTGATTACAGACTGTCTCCACACTATTTAGAAATGAGTTCTAAGTCTGAACTAGAAACCTACAATATACGGGGAGGGGGGGGG
>CABHPQ010138237.1:0-16602 GCA_902168405.1 Peromyscus aztecus
CAGTAGCAAAATTACAGTTCTGAAGTAGCAACAAAAATAGTTTTACGGTTGGGGGTCGCCACCACATGAGGTTGTATGAAGGGAGCTGTATGAAAGGGCCGCAGCGTTGGGAAGGGTGAGAACCGCTGGTACAGAGGCTTTGCCTGGAGCTGAAGCTCTCTGTTCACACGTGTGTTCTTTCTGCAGAGGATGTCTCAGTGGTACGAACTTCAGCAGCTGGACTCCAAGTTCCTGGAGCAGGTTCACCAGCTCTATGACGACAGTTTTCCCATGGAAATCAGACAGTACCTGGCCCAGTGGCTAGAAAAGCAAGACTGGTAAGCAGCGCCCACTGGTCAGGGAACGAGTCTCCCCATGGCCATGAAACCAAATTCATCAGTCATTAAGTACTTTGTATTATTTTATTTGTTTGTTTATTTATTTATTTATTGGTTTTCCGAGACAGGGTTTCTCTGTGTAGCTTTGCGCCTTTCCTGGATCTCACTCTGTAGCCCAGACTGGCCTCGAACTCACAGAGATCTGCCTGCCTCTGCCTCCCGAGTGCTGGGATTAAAGGCGTGCGCCACCACCGCCCGGAGTAATTTCTATTCTAAAACATATTGTTCGCTAATGGCAAAAGTTTTAAACATTCTGAAAATATTTGACATAGAAAGTCCAGGCTCCTGCTGATTTTTTTTTTTTTCCTTTCTGGAGATAAATACCGTGAATAGTTTTTCTGTACAATCTCTGCTGCTTTCTATAATCTTTCATGTCACTTGTGTGTGATAGAAATACTATGCAAATTGCTAATAAAAACAATGTCAACTTGAAAAGAAAAAATAAAGCTAAGAAACACATTATCTTTTGATAATGTCAGTAAGAAGAGCAGCATTTTCTTTTGTGTGTTTTGAGTTGTGTCTAGAACGCATTGTAAATTCCGATCTCCTAGGGAGCACGCTGCCAATGATGACTCCTTTGCCACCATCCGCTTCCATGACCTCCTCTCCCAGCTGGACGATCAGTACAGCCGCTTTTCTTTGGAGAACAATTTTTTGTTGCAGCATAACATCAGGAAAAGCAAGCGCAATCTTCAGGTACGAACGGGCTTTGCCGGAAGTGTCTCCCTGCTTGCTTCATTTCCCCTCGGCAGATGCTATTCAGGACACGCTCACTGGCATTTAGAGAAGTTACAGGAATAAAGAAACTCTTTCTGTGGCTGCTGTTTATAAAGCATAAATAAATACAGTTTCCATTTGTTTTGTAAACAAGAGTTTTCAGATTTAAGTGTGATGCTGTAAAAACTTGGTTTTGCTAAAAAAAAAAATTGTTAATGTTTAGACCAAAGAAAAGGGGACTTCATTTTCAGAGCAGTGAGCTGTGGTCACACATTAAGCTCCAAGAAATTTTAGTGACCAACTAAATCTGAAGCCCGTGCGGGTCCCAGTGAAGATGTCCCAGGATGAGTTAAGGCAAAGTGGGTCTAGTCCAAGTCACTCACCGAGGCTTGGTCGTAAGTGGGTGAGTGACTTGGACTAGACCCACCTCGCCTTGCTTCTGGCAGACTTGTCCACCATGGGGTCTTCGGAGGTACTCCCAGCACACCCTTAGCCTGGCTGCCACATTCGTTCTCTAGAGTAGAACTTCCTGTTTTAATGGAGATGAAAGGTCTCGTGTGGCCCACCAAACATTTCACCCTGGGCAATTGGCCGCCTTCTGTTTTGTTTTATTTTTGAACATATCTGTGAGTTGATATCAGTGAGAAGGAAAATCATATTAAGTTTATAAAATTTTGCTCTTACTCGGGCTGCTTGGTGGTGACTTGTTGTAGGAACTTGATGGACAGAACTTTGCAAAGTAGCTTTGACAGTGAAAACAGAAAAAAACGAGATGAGTAATTTTTTCTAGTTAAAAGTATAGTTGTACTTCAGTTCCTGTGTTGAGGAATTAGTTGAAGACTATCATGAGTAGTTCTTAGATCGTTTGCATTGTCTCCATATCCTAACACAAGATAATTGGCCTCAAGATTCTGTATGGATGGATGCCAGAGCATTACTGAAGAGGTGTAGGTATGGCTCAGTGGTCAGGGTGCAGGCTCAGTCTGCCTGAAGCCTGGATTTTATACTTAATACCGCCCCAAACCCTCAAGATCCACATGTGAAAATATTTTGTTTTTGAATCAAATTGCTCAAATTTGGTAAGTTAAAGTAATATTTGCCCTAATTTATGAAAGGAGTATTTTGTTTTTATGAAAATATGTCACTGGGTATGGTGGCACATGCCTTTAATCCCAGAACTCAGGAGGCAAAGGCCGGCAGATCTCTGTGTTCCAGGACAGTTACGACTACATAGAGACCCTGTCTCAAACAAACAAAAACCAAACCAAAACAACAACAGAAAAAATAAAATCCCTTAAGTCAGATTTAGTAGACAGGAAGTAAGCTTGAGGAATAGAAAAATTTGTATTAAACCAGGATTCTACAGACTTTCTACTCATGACCTCTTTGTACTCAAGAAATTTTTCCACAACTTCATGCATATCAGTAGATAAAATAGTTACACAGATCAGGCATTTATTCATTAATAAATAAGAAATTTATTTTAAAACAATTCTTTGATGTATTTGTAATTCTACCATTTATTAAAGATGAAATTAAATTTACCTACGTGTTAATGGAGTCTTTGTCTAATATGATAAAATTCAAAGATCTGTTAATTTTGTTCAGGCTTGGAATGTCAGTAGGAAATACCGAAGGCTCTGTTTTCCATAAGTAAGCCATTATGTTACCAAGAGAGCAGCAAACTTTGTATGTAGACTCAAACCCTGCAGTTAGTCACGTGCGGTCCTCTGCAGTCTGAGCCAGGCTGTTAGACCCTGTGGTGTTGTGCTGTGCGGAGGCAGGTGCTGTACACAGCACCCATGCTCGTGTGCTCGGAAGCAAGGCGTCAGTGGAATTAAACGATGCCACACAGGACGCAGTGCCAGATTCCTGTGTGTCTGACTTTTAATTTACCTGTAGTTCTGCACGTTCAGAAGCCTTTCACAGTTGCCAGATTTTCTGTCATCCTCATACTCCATTCCATTCTCACCTACAGTTATTCTGAAATTTATTTTTATTCTAACCACCTGTGTCTAGGATAACTTCCAGGAAGATCCCGTACAGATGTCCATGATCATCTATAACTGTCTGAAAGAAGAGAGAAAGATTTTGGAAAATGCTCAAAGATTTAATCAGGTACTTTATTCTGAGTGGGCACTGACGGTTAGAATAGAAACGCGTGGCGTATTTCACAGATATTATTACCAGGGCCTCTCTTGAGTCACGGATAATAATACACCTCTGACTTTATAACTTCAGGAAGCAGAAACAGTCAGATCCAGGGGTTTTCTAGAACTGCGCTTTAAGAAGCGTCATTGTCTAAGTGAGTTGATTCCTAGTGAGAGCGACGGGCACAGAAGCGAGGTACTTGCAGGTAGGGGTGAGGATGCCATGCCACGTTGTGACATGGCCGGGCGGGGCCTGTGTCTTCAGGAGTGGAAGCAGGCGGAAGCGTGGGGTTCTGGTAGCCTTGCTGAGGGGTGGCCGTGGAAGGTACACTCAGTTCGTGGAGGGGGGAAAAGCACACCAGTTCAGGGTGTGTCGGGGACAGCGGATGACCACTCTGCAGTTGTGACTTGAGTCACTTGGAGAAATGCTGTCTACCGAGGGAGAAGTCAGAGGAAGGCGGGAACAGGGTGTGTGCAGGACGCAGCGGATTTGGGAGAACAAAAAAATCAGTAGGAAGATAAAAGCTTCATTGTGAACAGGATGAAGACCCTCTTAAATATTCAGACACCTAACAGTGGGTGAACCAGAGTTGTAATGCCGCTGTGTTTGGGGACATGACTTTGCTAGTCATCGTGGGGGCCTTTCCAGCAACTGGGTTCAGCGAGGCTTTTGAGGTCGCAGCGGTGTTTTTCATTCCTTTCCTGAGAAGTGTAGTGGTACCTGAGGACAAGGCAGGCTATGAGTTCTGGCCAAACCGTTCCAACCCTGGAAGGGGGGATGCAGAGGACACGGTAAAAATCTGTGCCTGGTGCATTTCACCAACAGATAAGGCAGTGAGCTGTGCCACCGAGGGGAAAGAGAACACACCTAACGCTGGCCACGGCCTTTCTCCCCGCTTTCCTGACCGTTTGTCATTGCTGGAGAGCCTGGTCTTTGCTGGGGCACTCGGTTACTGTTCCCCTACGGCAGGGGAAACACCTTGATGGGCTGCGTATGTAGATGTTACGGATCCTAAACTGAAGCTGGGCGGTTCATTCGGTACCTACCCTAAAGTGCGTCAGCATTAAAGTGAAATCCGGCTGCCTTGCCTCCCAGCGGAGACTCCTGCCTCCCAGCTGGCCTGCCTGTAAGAAGCCTGCAGAGGAAGTTCTTATTTATGTGGGATTCTCCTACTTGCGGCAGCATGCTTCTGTGATCGCGGTGTTCCCGGGTCGTTGAAAGCTTTAGAGTGGTCTGGATGATATTGGCATTCAGTGAGTGCCAGTGTGGTCCCAAAGAAGCAGTTCCTTAGCAGGAGATGGGGCAGGGCAGAGGAGTGGAGGCGGGAGGGAAATACCAGAGTCACATGAGTGGACTGAGACGAGGGTCTTGGCTCCACCTCCGTCGCCAGGCTTTTCCACTAAGCAGCATACAGCGCTAAGGCCGCTGTAAGGGAGGGTATCCCATTCTTAACATTCTGTCCACACCCCTGGTCACCGAGCTAGCCTTTGATAGTTGGGGAGGGGACCAGGAAGTCGGGAGCCACCAGTGACCTCTCCTTCTGTGTGGGTATAATGTATATAACCCGTGTGCAGCATTTGACAAACCTGAAGTAATGCTTACGTGCTCCGTTAAGTTACACGAATTAATGGAAACTTGTACAAACCCTTGATGTGAATATGCCTACATTTCTGCAGCTTTATTAGTTTGCCCGCATTTTCCAGGGCTTGGGAAATGAGAATTGTTTTGTTTTGGATTCATGTATGGGGAGTCTGTAGTAAGATTCGCAATGTCTTAGAGGTAGGCAGGCCGCAAGGTACGGAACTGGCTTCGGAATGTGACCAAGTGAGTAAATATATCAGAGAAAATGACGGCCATTAACACTGCGTTTCTCGTTAAGGCGCAGGAGGGGAATATTCAGAACACTGTCATGTTAGATAAACAGAAGGAGCTGGGCG
This sequence comes from Peromyscus aztecus, assembly GCA_902168405.1. Lineage (NCBI taxonomy): Eukaryota > Metazoa > Chordata > Mammalia > Rodentia > Cricetidae > Peromyscus > Peromyscus aztecus. Next base: position 5,183 of record CABHPQ010138237.1, read on the forward strand.
GTAAAGTCAGAAGCGTGAAGGACCAAGTCATGGTGAGTACTGAGTGAATATGTGCATTTTTCTATCACTTCGAAAGGAAAAACGTGTTGGTTTCTCCCAGTGTAAACCTAATATAATAACTAATCTAAGTTGAAAAGAAAAAAATCATTCTAAAGCTCTAAATAGAAGTAGACACAGTCAGCTCTATGTCTTACAGCCTCTGCTTTGGCTTCTAAACCCCAAGCTTCTTTTTCTTCTTTGTGGCTCATGCAGTCAAGGTTGACTTTGCCTTCATTGTCCAGTAAACTAGATGTTGCCCCTGTCGGCCGTTTGCATCCACGTTTCTCACAGGGTGTCCCTGGAGTTCCATGGGGCTCCGGGATAAACGTGACCCTTCTTCTAGAGCACTGTTTTACTCTAGGACTCAGAAGATGAACAAAAACCATTTCATTCAAATACATCTCAACACACTTGATTAGAATAGGAGGTCTACAGCAGTTTTTAGATGAGGCCCCAAGACAGTTGATGGAAGCGAATGACTGAGGGGACCCTCCTGTCTCCCCAGCTCCACGTGATGGTTATATATGGAAAAGGCCTCCCAGCTGAGAGGTTCAGAAGTGCCCCAGGTCTGGGTAACAGGAGCAGGGCCTGGACTCGGGCTTCAGGCAGCATCCTTCTGAACCCCAGATTTTTGCAGCAGCTTTATTCTGCGGTCTGTTAGGGAAATGCCCCACTAAAGTAGAAGAACTGACCCTAATGTGGAAATAGCCAGGGACATCCAGAGGAAGAATATGTAGATGCGTGACTAGATCTCAAAACAATGATGACGCTTATATGTAGGGTGAACATACAATTTCTTGTTCAAGTTGAACTGTGTCAGAATAAGAGGACCCTGTTAATAACACCAGGACTGCCTAATCACACAGGCACACCTGCTCACCCTAATCACACCAGGACTGCCCCAGTCACACAGGCACACCTGCTCACCCTAATCACACCAGGACTGCTCCAGTCACACAATCACACCTGCTCACCTTTCTTCTAAAGGGCAAGGTTTTCCACAAGCTTGTTTTTTTCCCTACTGAATGCTTCTCAGTGAGATTATAAAATCATTGAGACTCAAATGTGATAATCAAGGGCTGGGGAGGTGGTTCAGTGGGTAGAGCACTTGCTGAATAAACATGAGGATCTGGGTTCAGATCCCTAGAACCCATTTAAAAGCTGGGGCTGTCCAATTACATCTGTAACCCAGATGTTCTGTGGTGTTATTGATACCGCTGAGGCTTGTTGGCTGCGAGCCTAGCTCCAGGATCAGTGAGGGACCCTGTCCCAAGGAAAATGTTCAGCTCAATGTACCAGAGGCACAGTGACTTAGTTAGGGTTTCTATTGCTGTGAAGAGACTCCATGGCTGTGGCAACTCTTATAAAGGAAAACATTCGATTAGGTGGCTTACAGTTCAGAGGTTTGGATGATTTTCCAGTATCATCATGGCTGGACATGGTGGCATGCAGGCAGACATGGTGCTGGAGAAGGAGCTGAGAGTTATATATCTTGCAGGCAACAGGAAATGGACTGTCTCACTGGGCATGGCTTGAGCATATATGAGACCTCAAAGCCCTTCTCCACAGTGACACATTTCCTCCAACAAGACCACACCTTCTGATAGTGCCACTCCCTTTGGGGGCCATTTTCTTTCAGACCACCACAGGCAGGATAATATGTACAGTTATTATATATATTAATATGTACAGTTATATATATGTATATATAATATATGTTATAATATGTACAGTTTGATGTACCAGAAGGCCAGGATGCCACGTTATAATATGTACAGTTCAATGTACCAGAGGGCCAAGATGCCACATTATAATATGTACATTTTAATGTACCAGAGGTCTAGGGTACCACATTATAATATGTACTGTCAATGTACCAGAGGGCAGGATATCATGTTATAATATGTACAGTTCAGTGTATCAGAGGGCCAGGAGGCCATGTTATAATGTGTACAGTTCAGTGCAACAGAGGGCTGGGAGACCATATTATAATGTGTACAGTTTAGTGCACCAGAGGGGCCGGGAGGCCATGTTATAATTCGCACTAACCAACTTTGCAGGCATTTGGTTATCTATCATCCCAGACATGGATAAAGTCCCCATGCTGAAGCCACTTTCCTGGTGTTTGTTTCTTTTCTCATCTGATGGTTCTGTCAATAAGGGATGCACCAGGGCTCACCTCTCCTTGCATTATGTTCAGCTGGAAGCCACAGGCTTGTTCCACCCTCTGAAAAATGTTGTTACATTATTATTATTGAAATATTTTTGTGTAAAAGATTAGAGTTCTGTAAGGCTGGCTCATCTTTCAGGGTATTAGAAAACTTATTTATGTCTTTATTTGCAGAGCATAGAGCATGAAATCAAGACCCTAGAAGATTTACAAGATGAATATGACTTTAAGTGTAAAACCTCGCAGAACAGAGGTAAGAACCAAAACAGTGTCCGTTGGCTGTATTTTTTCTCTGTCTACAGTAGTGAACACTTGCCAGATGTTTTCTGATTGGTCGACTGCTTTGGGCTTCTTTGATGACCCAGGTCAGTCTGTTTTAAGTGCTCAGTTCTGCTGACCGTTTGGGCCAGATGTTTTCATTTGCAGCACTGTCTCCATGCCTATGACTCAGTCACCAGATGTGCATAGTACCACCCACCAACCCCCAGTGGTGACCATCAAAATTGTCCTCAGCCATTGTCAGATGTTTTCAGGGGAAGAGGACAAAATGTTTGTTGGCGAAGATAGACTGGTACAGAGATGGAGTTTCTGTGTCCTGACACCCATGGACACTGCCGTGGTGCGGTGTTTCTCAAATGTGACAGCAACATCCCGTTTCATTGTTGCCACTTTTTTGTTTAAATGCTAATAGAAACTAAAATGACCCAGAGGGCCAGTCTACAGAACACAGGGCCCTGGTAGTCGGTTGGTCAATAGGGAGAGATTACTAGTGTAGCTGGGAGAAGATGTGTGGGGAAAAGGAACCTCGGCTGCTGCCTTCTGGCTTGTCTGCTCCTCCCTCCAGGCCGTAGACGTGCTTTGTATACAGTTACTTGACGCTTTGCACTTGGTTATAATCGTTTAAGCAAAATTCAGACCATGACATAAGTAGCAGATTTCCAGTTTTACGTGGAAATTTATAATCTTCCAGTTTACGTGGTTTGCTGAGAACTGGTTCTTGGTTTAAGTGTGGATGCACCTAACTGTTTCTGTACTTGGGATAATTTTTCTCATCTTTTCAGTGAATACTGTCTTAGTATCTTTCCCTGTTGCTGTGAGAAAATACTCTAGCGAAGACAGCTTAAGGGAGAAGGGTTTCGGTTTAGCCTACAGTTCAAGTACAGCTCGTCACAGTGGGGAGTCAGTCAGCTAGAAGCCTCGCGTCAACGAGTGGGAAGCAGAGAGAGACAAGTGCACGCTGTGGTTGAGTCCCCTCTCTCTGTCGTACATCCACGATCCCTGCCCAGGGACTGGTCTGCCCACAGTCAAGGTGGGTTTACAGTGCCCGTAATCAACAACCCCTCACAGGCATGCAGGGAGCCTGTCTCCAGGTGATTCTGGAGTCTGTCAAGTTTACAATGAGCATCAAACAAGAGTCAGACTTTTCATTTTTATCACGTTTCACCTAAGTTTGTGTGAGCCTTGGCTTTAGTTGGATTGATCTTCTTGCACATGTGTAGTTAGAGTTTTTCTCTCCGGGTCCCGCCAATCTCTGGCAGTCCCGTAGCCCATTTATAAAATAAACATACAGACACTTATATTATTTAAACTGCTCGGCCATTAACTCAGGCCTACCACTGTCTAGCTCTTACTCTTATACTCAGCCCATTTCTGTTAATCTATATGTCACCACGTGTTCCGTGGCTTTACCTACTGCCTTTACATGCTGCTCCCTGGACGGCAGGCTGGAATCTCCTCCAGACTTCCACCTCCCAGCCTCTCTTCTCTGTTAGCCCCGCCTATGCTTCCTGCCTGGCTCCTGGCCAATCAGTGTTCTATTTATCAATGAATCATCCACAGCACACATATATACTTCTCTCCTTTGTCCACAGAAAGTGAAGCCAATGGTGTGGCGAAGAATGACCAGAAACAGGAACAGCTGCTGCTCCACAAGATGTTTCTAATGCTCGACAACAAGAGGAAGGTAGAGGCTGCTTCCCCGTTGAAAAGAGAAGGAATTTCATTCTTTAATCACATTTTTGTTCCGTTTGGGGGGTGGGGACCACTTGCAATAGTCACTCCTCTCCCCCCACCACGTGAGTCCGGGGAACCAAGCTTGGGCTTGACAAGTACCTCTACCTGCCGAGCCAGCCCTCGGCCTGGAAAAGCGAGATCTATAGCCACTCTGCATAGAGCTCCAGCCGAGAATGAAGAGATCTGTGCTTGGCTTTAAAAAAAAAAAAAAAAATCTTTAAAGTTCCATAGTTACACACGAGTTTGTTTCACCTCGGTTCTCCCTTTAGGAGATAATTCACAAGATCAGAGAGCTGCTGAACGCCATCGAGCTCACCCAGAACATCCTGATTAACGATGAGCTCGTGGATTGGAAACGAAGGCAGCAGAGCGCATGTATCGGGGGACCGCCCAACGCTTGCCTCGATCAGCTGCAGAGCTGGTAAGCTTTTCCCGGAGCGGAGCGTTGCCGCTGGTGCGCGGGCCACAGACGCTGAGGAAGAGCATCCTTAGGCTGGGAGTGGAATGGACCCTGTCCGCACTGCATTGGAGACTCTGACAGAGTTCAGCCTCTGGCCCTAGAACGTTTGGGAAAGGCTGCGGCCACATGTTCATCCACATCTGCTTGGTTTGGACATGCCTCATCTGACTGTACCAGGACCCAAGTGACATAGTTGTTACCTGCCCCATTTACCAACTTGAGGCCCGATACTTATTAAAAGCAAAACATCTTAAGGGATTTTCCAGGCTTAAATGAAGTAATAGCTTCTTAGGGACCAGCCGTCCATTCAGTCACCCATCCACTAAATAACCTGTGAAATGCTGGCTGGCCGGCAGACACTGTTCTGGGATCTGGACACCTAAAGAATACTGATGTGTGGGGCTTTCCCCTCAGAGCTTTGCACTGGCTGAGAGTGAAGGGCTACTGTAGGGAAACGGGGAGGCATTTGTTCCAGCAAGAGATTCATGTGATGGAGGAACAGACGTGAGGGCATGCAAAATGGCCTGCTGGCTGGCCAGAGAGGGGACGCAGGCGGGGCACAGCAGTGAGAGGGCCACTGCTGACCGAGGAGGAGCTCAGCCTCTCTCCTGAACCGGCTTCACTCAGCTGGCACTTGAAGCGAAGCAGGCTTCTCTCTTACACAGGCTCTGCCTTTTCTCTGCGTCTTTGTTTAGAAAGGTCACCTGGCAGCAGGCTGGAGGACAGAATAAAACAGAAGTCCGTCAGTCACTTTACTGCTGCCTGTTACTGTGGTCCAGGGAGGTCCAGGGAGGCCTTTGAGAACTGCTGAGGGTGGAGCAGAGGGATCCTGGGATGAAAGCAAGGGGGTGGTGGGCTGAGATGGCCACCAGGCACCCAGGGCCGGAGGTCTAAAGATGGCCACCAGGCACCCAGGGCCGGAGGTCTAAAGATGACCTCCAGGCACCCAGGGCCAGAGGTCTAAAGATGGTCACCAGGTACCCAGGGCCAGAGGTCTAAAGATGACCTCCAGCCACCCAGGGCCGGAGGTCTGAAGATGACCTCCAGGCATCCAGGGCCGGAGGTCTGAAGATGGCCACCAGGCATCCAGGGCTGGAGGTCTAAAGATGACCTCCAGCCACCCAGGGCCGGAGGTCTAAAGATGGCCACCAGGCACCCAGGGCTGGAGGTCTAGTGGGGTTATTTTCTTGAGACTGAACTATTTTTTTTTTTTAAGTTAAAATTAACATGCAGCCATTTGTCTTTATTCTGTAAATTGTCTGTATGTCCTACATGGCTCATTGGTAGAAAAGAGTTCCCCAACCCTGTTTGACCTTGCACCTTCAGGGTACTGCCTCCCTAGGCCCTCAGCTGGCCAGCCCTGGGCTGTCTGGAGACCGTGGTGGTTGCCACGGGTGACAGACCCTCTTTCGGTGGCACTGACTCTCAGTACGTAGATTGCCATTTTCTCTGTGAGTCACCATTTGAAGGGATCTTCCGGGAGACACTGGCCAGATTCTCCCAGCCCCCCTCTTACCTTCTCATGTCCTGCCGAGGAGCCCCCTGGTAATGCTTCGAGCTGTAAAGCCACCAGGAGAAGTAGGTGTTTTCAGCCAGGAGAAGGCGTGCGATGTTCTACTCTGGCTGTCTGAGTAGGGTAGCGCTGCCACGTGCCTGCCTCAGAAGCTGTGACACCTCGAGCAGTTCACTGGCTTCCTCCTTGGGCAGGTTTGTGGGGTGGGACCTGTGCCGCCTCTCCTGTCTTTCCTCTTCTAGGCTGCCCCGACCCCAGCCCCTCACAGTGTCTCTAGGACGCCTTGTGGTGTCAGCCCTCCCTTAAAGCAATGCCACCTGAAGGCATCGGCTTTGCTGGTCCTCTGTCTGTATGCCTTGTGCTGCCCTTTTGAAATCCTAGATACTTTGAAGTCAGAGGTCACCCGGAGCCCTGCCCTGGGAGACCTGCTTTGTGTAGCTGTCTTCATCAGGGCTTCTGTTGCTGTGATTTTAAAAAAAAAATGACTAAAAGCAACTTGGGGAGGAAAGGGTTTATTTCAGCTTACAACTCTAAGGTCACACTCCATCACGGAGGGAAGTCAGGGCAGGAACCCAAAGCAGGAACCTGGAGGCAGGAACTGAAGGAGAGGCCAGAGAGGGGTGCTGTTACTGGATTGCTCCCCTTGGCTCGCTCAGCCTGCTTATTCACCCCAGGATAACCAGCCCAGGGTTGGCACCACCCACAGTGGGCTGGGCCCTCTCACGTCAGTCACTAATTGAGAAAATACCTCCTAGAAAATACTTGCTTAGGGCAGTCTGACGGAGGCTCTTTTTCCATTGAGGTTCCTTTTCCCAAAAAACAATCGCTTGTGTCAAGTTGACACAAACATCCAGGACAGTGGCTTTCAGAACTGCACAGAGAGAGGCCTTTGACCGTGTTGTAGTTCTTCAGTGCTAATTTTTTTTTCTCTACAAGTAAGTGAGCCTGATACTACCACGGGCCCCCATCTCCCCATCTCTCCGAGTGTGCGGTCTTAACACCACAGCGTCGATTCTGCGATTTCTCCCTAAGCTCGAGCTGCTTTGCGACTGACTCACTGAGACTCACATTGTGTCCCTTCCCAGGTTCACCATCGTCGCAGAGAGTCTGCAGCAGGTCCGCCAGCAGCTTAAAAAGCTGGAGGAGTTGGAGCAGAAGTTCAACTACGAACAGGACCCCATTACAAAAAACAAGCAGGTGTTATCGGACCGCACCTTCATCCTCTTCCAGCAGCTCATTCAGAGGTGAGCCCAGGAGGCTTTGTCCAGGAGAACACCCGTGGCCGCTCAGACAGTTGGCAAGACTGTGATGGGCTGTGCAACTTCTGAATGGCACTGGATTCTGCCTAAATGCTGGCTCCTGCCAGTCGGTGCCTCTTCCTTCCTTTGGCTTCCTAGGGAAAGTGTAGTGATTCTCATTCCTTCTGCTCCTCGGCAAGTCTGACCTCAGAATGCCTCTCCCCTTTTCCCTGTACTGCGACCTCATCGTCTGCCAGGCTCTCATATCCAGTCTTCTGCTCTCCTGACACAGCCTCCCAACCCAGCCCTTCACAGCCTAGGCTCTGAGACCCACAGCAGGCTTCTGGTCTGGTCCCTCATTACCTACTAGCCACATGATTCCCTCAGGCTACACCTTCAGGGCCCCTTCCCGCAGTGACCTGGAGGCCACTCCACACTTACAGCAGACTTTACTTTTCTTACCCAGTTTGTAGGCTTTCTCCAATGTTTTCAGTCCTTCAGTTTTCCCACCTACTTCCTCTTTGGAAAAAAAATCATTATTTTTTTATGGCTTCAGCTTTGATGGAAATGCTAATTTATCTACGCTTTCCTGAACATTGACAGCTCATTTGTGGTGGAAAGACAGCCATGTATGCCAACTCATCCTCAGAGGCCGCTGGTTTTGAAGACGGGGGTGCAGTTCACTGTGAAGTTGAGGTAATGAAGTTCCATACGCTGCCTGTCCTAGAACTTGTGCCTTAAATTCCCCACCCCCTTTTTTCACCCTGACTTCCTTCAGACTTAGAATACTCCCGCCTCAGCTTTCCAAGTGTGCACCACCACATCCAGCCCTTAAATTTCCTTCTATAAAACGGCTCTGTAGAGTGCTCTGGAGAAAACAGTTTTCTAGTAGGCATTTTAATATGAATTCTTACTTTGAATAGCCAAGGATTATGCTCAAAATAGAACTATAACTAGTATAGTTGCAAATATACACATGTGTCTGTTTTTTTTTCTAATTGTAAAATAGTACATTTTCAGAGTAAGAGGAACTTAGAATTTCAGAAATGTGTATGACAGACAGTAAGTTCCCAGCAGCCCCTGATGCGCATAGGCTTGTAGTGGAGCTTTGTGAATCCCACGTAGACACTGGAATAGTAGATTATGACATCCACATTTTTCTGTGAGTGAATTCCTATCTTAACCAGGCTGTATCAGTGGTCTGTGATCTAAATATCTGTGGACAGCTACAGTAAACAACCCATGTCTATCCCCCCATAATTCTGTCCATAAATATAAAAACACATGTGTGCATGTTTCACATGTAGACACATGTGCATAAATACATGGCATGCAGCATTTCAGTTGTTAAAACTGGGATTATATTTGTATGTAGCCTGCTTTTCTCCTTGCTGCAGTTGCAGAGATGCTCTGTATCTGCTTTGGCATATTCTAGGGGCTGCATTCAACAAGTATTGCTCTGGGATGAACAGTAGACCCTGCAAAGCTGGGCTTGTCTAGACCCCACAGAGCTGGGCTTGTCTAGACCCCGAACAGCTGGATTTGTCTAGACCCTGCACAGCTGCGCTTGTCTAGACCCCGCAGAGCTGGGCTTGTCTAGACCCCACAGAGCTGGGCTTGTCTAGACCCCGCACAGCTGGATTTGTCTAGACCCTGCACAGCTGGACCGGTCTAGACCCCGCACAGCTGGGTTTGTCTCCTACAGGGCTCTGCTGTGGGTGCACAGGCGCTGTTTCTCTGGCAGGCGGTGTTACAGCAGCACACATAAGCACCAGTGAAACCTAGAACTCACAACTGATAGGAGAGAGGAAATTTCCTGTCACCTGCTCCTGATCAGAGGCTGCAAGTCCCCCCCCCCCCCCCCAGTCTCTAGCTATCAGAGCAGGCACATGTCATCCTGGTCTCTTTCTACACCACCAGTGTTGAGGTACCACCTGGCTTTTTCTGACTAGGGGTAGTAGTTGTAATTGAATGTCTCGGTGGAGCTTTATATTTTGTCCAATAGCACAGGAAATTAAATAAAAGCTTTGTAAAGAGTGATACTCAGTTTTTGTCCGTACAGTACTGGTCAGAAGTGGGGATTTTGGTTGGAACTGTGTTGGCGGGTTCTCTATGAAAGCATTGATTTCACTAACTTTTGATTAGAAAGTAAAGTTAGTCTGCGTTCCCTTAGAGTTTAGTGTTAGAATTTTGTCCCGGCATCGTCAGGCAGGAATTGATTCTACAGATGCACATAAGGAGAGAAGCCATATGGCTGTACAAACACGTCAGGTCATTGTAATCGCCCAATCCAGAAGTGAGGAGAGTGGGTTACATACATGTTTACAGCTGGGGAGTTTGCATGATAATAAATTTTAGTCAGTAGTTTTTTTGTTTTTTTTTTTAAGGTAATGACTGTTATTTTTCTTTCTAGACTGTTGGTGAAATTGCAAGAGCTGAATTATAATTTGAAAGTGAAAGTCTCGTTTGATAAGTAAGATTTCTTTCATTTCATCTAAGATACTATTTAAAATGCCGGTTTTGTTAGCTTCTCTATCAAATAAACGGACTGGACATTCTTCCCAGGACTCAGGGCTGGACTGCAGGTCCTGAGACTGGCCCATGAGGAGAGGCTCCTGTGAGCTACCCAGGGCCATCACAGGCCATCCTAGCAGAGTGATATTGCCAGCTCCTTTTCTGAGGGCTGAGAGCTTTCTAGACTAAAGAACAGAGGAGAGGAGATGGCCGTCATCAGGTCTAAAGCAGTAGGACTTGGCACATCACACCTGCTAGGCCAGCCCCAGAGAAGAGGCCCTTAGTCCAGCACACACCCGAAGATCCAGGCTGTGGTCGGCAGCCAGTAGGGAGGTTGTTTCTGGAGTGACGTGAGAGACTTCTGGGGGTGGGGTGAGGTGGCGTTCCCTTGTGTCTCCTCTGGGCAGTGGTGGGAACCCAGTCTTGGACAGGATCTTTTATGGCAGTCCAGATGAAGGAGCCTCATCCTGTTTGCCCTCAGGCTACATCCCCGTTAGCACTGACCTAGCCTCACCACTTACGGTTAAGGAACATTCGCCCCACCCCACACACCTGCTACTTTTGTTGGATTGTGTTATGTGCTGTTTTAGCTCGTTTCAAAATGATGTGTGATGATTCAGATCCGCTTCCTCGGCTTTCTGTTTCTTCCCACCCCGTTAAGAGCGTTCTTCATTGCCCTCTCTGTCTGTGCCTTCCCTGTGGTCATCCTTCGTTTTTCTGTGTGTTCGTTAGTTTTTGCTGTGTAGCAAAGCGTCCCCAGAATTCAGTGGCTTGAAACCTCAAAGCTTATTATTGCTCACATTCTGTGAATTGTAGGTAGTCCTTTGGTATAGCTCCATTGGGACTGGCTGTCCCGGCATGGCCTCCTTAGCTGTCTGGGGTCTCAGTGAGTGGGACTGGCTGTCCTGGTATGGCCTCCTACCTATCTGGGTCTCAGTGGAATTACTGGGTTCATCTTCACGGACCTGGCCTTTCCACATGATGGCAAGCAGGCAAGACCTGTGGAGGTTCGCTTGGGATGTGTGCAGCACCACTGCCTCCCCTTGTCTTGCTAGAAGCTAGTCCAGGCCCCTGAGATGCTGGGGTACTTCCCGAAGCTCATCACACGCTCGGTTGTAGCTCAGTTTCTCTTCCTTGTGTGTCCCTTGTCTCTCCTGTTTATTCCAGTTCTGCTTTTTCCTTCTGAGACTTCCCACAGCAGCCTTGTATCACAAAGCGTTTTCTACACAGGGGAGGAAATAGGTTCCTTTTGTGGAAATTTTCATTCCTGAAAACACTGACCTTCTAGTTGAGAGAGAAGGAAGAGTGAGCTTTTGTGAGTGAGCTGCACATACACATGTCTCTGCTGTGTGCTGTTTGATGGGAACATGCCTGTCTTACATACACATATCTCTGCTGTGTGCTGTTTGATGGGAACATGCCTGTCTTACATACACATGTCTCTGCTGTGTGCTGTTTGATGGGAACATGCCT
>CABHPQ010138238.1:2013-21895 GCA_902168405.1 Peromyscus aztecus
GTAAATGCCAAGTAAAGAAAGGATCTAGGGTAATCATTGGCTATCATTAAACCACAAGTAGGATTTAGGTAAACTGGTAGAAGGTCTTCCTCTTCATGAGGAACATTTATTCTTAGTGTATTTTACAGCTGTTCTTTTTTTTTTTTTTTTTAGTAGTTCCCAAGATTTGGAAATAAAAAGCAAATCCACAGTCCCATCTTCCAGGGATAATCACTATTAATATTGTGGGAGGTTTTTTCCCTTATGGATACAGCCATTAAACAAATAAATGTAGTTCCTTTCTAAAGATCATCTCAAAAGTCTATTAATACATGCTTTAGTGAGCCTGTTAACTCATAAATACTAGAATGTAAAATCCTGCTTCTCACAGCTGTCTGCCTTCATCCCCCTCGTCCCCAGCAATAAATAGGTAATTTAGGGGCATCTGAGGCAAGACAAACCTTTGCTCACTAAACTCCTTTTTCAAACAGTGTTCAAGTTTACTGACTCCCACTTTTATAGAAAGCCTTCTGTCCCTGACCCCTTGCTCACCTACTCATCATTTTTAGGTCTCTGAACATTGTTTCATTTATCACATTCTGTTTACAATAAGAGTCAAAACAAAGCACATTTAACTTTTTTTTTTTTTGGTTTTTCGAGACAGGGTTTCTCTTTGTTGCTTTGCGCCTTTCCTGGAACTCACTTGGTAGCCCAGGCTGGCCTCAAACTCACAGAGATCCGCCTGCCTCTGCCTCCCGAGTGCTGGGATTAAAGGCGTGTGCTACCACCGCCTGGCCCACATTTAACTTTTGATTATCTAGGGTTTTAAAAGTTTCTATAGTGAGCTGAGCATGGTGGCGCAGGCCTTTGATCCCAGCACTCGGGGTAGAGGCAGGAGGATCTCTGTGAGTTTGCAATCAGCCTGGACTGTATAGTGAGTTCCAGGACAGCCAAGGCTGTGTAGAGAGACCCTGTCTTAAAACAGCACCAAGAAGTTACTGAGATGAGATGGACGTGGCAACACAGGCCTATAATCCCAAGTATTTGGGAGGTAGAGGCGGGTGGATCTCTGTGAGTTCAAGGCTAATCTGATGTACATAGTTTCAGGCCAGCCACAGCTAGAAAGTGAGACCCTGTCTCCAAATACTAATAATAAACAATAAAGTTGCTGTAATGCTTTTTACCTTCTAGTTAACCTTCTAGTCAACATCCAAAATACTAAGTTTATGACATTTCGTGCATACATAGTCCTGGTGACTTCCTCGTTCACCCTGGTCTCCTCTGCCTTTTGCTGGTTCTGTTCCTCTCCCTGAATAGTCCCTTTTTTTTTGTGCGTCACGTGGTTGTACACAGATTTAAACCTAGATTTCCATATGACGGAAAACATGGAGTATTCCTCCCCTCTTTATCTTCCCTGATTTCCCCCTCTCTTTAAACTTCTTCCTCTTGTCCCCTCCCGCTCTCACATCCTCCGTAAACAGGCCGGGCGTGGAGATGCACACCTGTAATCCAGTGCTCTGGAGGCAGAGGCAGGAAGATTACTGGATGTTGGAGGCCAGCCTGGGCTACATACTGAAACCCTGTCTCAACAACAAAAAACCCACAATCCCCATATATATGCACAACCACATATATATCTAGATTCTGCATTTTAGGGAAAATACATAGTATTTGTCTTCTCTCTCTCTCTCTCTCTCTCTCTCTCTCTCTCTCTCTCTCTCTCTCTCTCTCTCTCTTTGTGTGGTAGCTGTGAATGTTGATGTGAGTGCACCTGTGGAAGCCAGAGAACTTTAGGTGTTTTCCATAGGCGCCATCAACCTTTTGTGGAGATGGTCTCTCACTAGGACCTGGGGATCCCCAACTAGACTTGGCTATCTGGGCTGTGTCTATGCTCACTCCCCAATGTGGGTATTACAAGCGAACACCATTGTTCCTGGCTTTGCACCTGGGTGCTGGAGTTTTAACTTAGGTCCTCATCCTTGTGAACAAGCATTCTATCAACTGAGTCATCTCAGCCCCCTCTTTATATAGTTATTTTTTATTTGTGTGTGTGCAGTGTGCATGGGTGTGTTCACCTGGGCATCTGTACAGGGCTAAAGGTCAACTTAGGTTGTTTTCTTCTGTTGACTTTCTACCTTATTTTTTGAGACAGTTTCTCAGTGAATCCAGAGCTTGTGGTTTCAGCTAGACTGGATAGGCAGTGATCACTAAGAATCTGCCCATCCCCGACTCTCTCATTGTCCCCATCGCTGGTTTCAGAGACAGCGGCTTTTACGTGGGTGTGGAAATCCAGACCTGGGTCCTCCATACCTGTACAGAATGTACACTGTACAACACTCTGAGCTATATCCTTAGTCCAGGATCTTTAAGTTCTTTTTTGTGGTGTTGGGAGTTGAAACTACATACGCTAGGTCAGCACTCTGCCACTGAGCTCTGTCTCTGGCTCAGTTTTCTCTTTGGTTGAGACAGTTTCATGTAGCCCAGGCTGATCTTGAACTTGCTGTGAGGATGAGGCTGACCTTGATGAATACATGACCCTCCTGCCTCCACTTCCCAAACACTAGGATTTCCACGACTCTAGGTGTTGGTTGTTGTTACTGTTGTTAGTGTTTCACTCTCACCCAGCCTGCTCTCACACTTGTGGATGCCTGCCTCAGTCTCCCTAATAATAGTTACAGTTGTGAGGGCCACACTCAGGGCTATTTGTCGTTCAGAGTGTGACTTAACATGATGGTCTTGAGTTCCATCCATTTTTCTGTAAGTGGCGTGTTTTCATTCTTTATACCTGAATAAAGTGTGTGTGTGCCACACTGTCTTTGCCCGTTGCCTGTTGAGGGCTGTCTTGACTGTTGTGAGCAGTGTGCAATAGGACGGATGTGCAAGGATCTCAGTGGGCTGACTTGGCCCCTTAGGGTCTGTGTCAGAGAGGTACACAGGGTCAGGTGCTGGTTATTGCTTTGTTGTCTTGCAACAGGGCCTCGCTGTGTGGCCCCGTGGCTCTGACTGACCTGGATTCTATGTAAACCACATGGCTAGCTTTCATAATTCTGTTTTTAGTTGGTGTGTTGCTGTTTTTTAATTACATGTTTGTCTGTGGAATTGGCTCTCTCCCTCTATCATGTGGGTCTCAGAGATGGAACTTAGGTCATCAGTCTTGGTGGCAAGTTGAGAGAAAGATCCCTGCTACCTACCTTCTGGTCTCCCTAAGAGGAACCAAGCTCTAGGGTGGTGACAACTCAGACCCAACACAGCCTTCAGTCTCCACAGGAGTTAACATGGGACTACTTATTTGTTCCTCTTTACTGAAATGATCCTTTTACTGTTAGATTGCCCATTCCATTTATACTGTGTCCCTAGTACACATGGGATATCTAGCCTCAGTCCCTAATGTTTAATTAACTGATTTGAGTTGACTGGGATTATCAGAATAGTCAGTTCACCGTGAGCTAACTTAAATTGTTCTATTTTTGGCATTTATGTGAAAAAGGATATTAACATTGGTGGCAAAGCACAAACAACAATTTAAAGAGAACGTACAAAGAGCATCAGGAAAAAGCCCTCCCTTGTGAGGGGGCATTAAACTCTTGTATGCAGTCGACACCGGGCGTAGATTTTGTGTTTTTAAAGCTTATGAAGATATTTGGTCCCATAGTAACTTACTTGGGGCAAACAAGGATGGCAGAGAGGGGATGAGTAGGTCCTATGAACACGGATGTGGGACATGTGACTAGACAGCTGTTCTCCTGTGGTAGAGGCTAGAGTGCCGAGAGGCCACAGAAGGAGTTTATAGACAAAAATACATTGACTTGAAGGCTTAGTGGTGTTTGAAGAAGTGTGAAGGGTGTTCTGCCCTGGGAAGTGGTAGAGGTGTGTCGATGGAAAGTCAGTGAGTCCTAGCCCCGTGTGCAGGAGAAATCCTCTCTGGAGGGAGCTGATCCTTGGTTTTCTGGGGTAATCTCAAACTTCCTTTTTTTTTTTTTTTTGGTTTTTCCGAGACAGGGTTTCTCTGTGTAGCTTTGCGCCTTTCCTGGAGCTCACTTGGTAGCCCAGGCTGGCCTCGAACTCACAGAGATCCTCCTGGCTCTGTCTCCCAAGTGCTGGGATTAAAGATGTGTGCCACTACGGCTCGGCTTCCAACTTCCTTTTAACTGTATTGAGCTGCCTCTGAATTTTTCCTTTGTATTTAGAGGAATATCCTTTTTTTGAACATTAAAAAACTTTTTTTTTTGCCTTGCCAGGCCGTGGTGAAGCACACCTTTAATCCTAGCACAGGAGGCAAAGGCAGCTGGATCTCTGTGAGTTCAAGGCCAGCCTGGTCTACAGAGTGAGTTCTAGGACAAATTGAAGACTACATAGAGAGACCTGTTTTGAAAAAAGCCAAAAAAATTTAATAAGGGCTGGAGAGATGGCTCAACAGTTAAGAAAGAGCACTGGCTGTTCTTCCAGAGGACCCAAGTTCAATTCTCAGCACCCACATGGCAGCTCAAAGTTGTCTGTAACTCCAGTTCCAGAGGATCGAACACCCTCGTTTTGCTAGAGTTTTCCTGCCTGGCCCACGGTCAGGATAAATCTCTTTCACCTGCCAGTCCCACAGCCACTCAGACCCAACAAAGTAAACACAGAGACTTATATTGCTTATAAACTGTATGGCCGTGGCAGGCTTCTTGCTAACTGTCCTTATATCTTATATCAATCCATTTCTATAAATCTATACCTTGCCACATGGCTTGTGGCTTACCGGCATCTTTACATGCTGCTTGTCCTGGTGGTGGCTGGCAGTCAGTGACTCCCTCTGCCTTCCTGTTCTTTTAATTCTCTCTGTTAGTCCCGCCTATACTTCCTGCCTAGCCACTGGCCAATCAGTGTTTTATTAGCAACACATTTGCCATACAGAACATCCCACAGCACCCTCACACAAATATAAATGCAGACAAAACACCAATGCTTGTGAAGTAAAAATAAAATAAATTAGCCTGGCTAATTTTTAAAAAATTAAATAAAAAAATAATAAAAGCATTTAAGCCATGTGTGATGGCGGACACCTTTAATCCCAGCACTTAAGTGGGGAGGCAGAGGCAAGTGGATCTCTGTGAGTTCGAGGCCAGCCTGGTCTACAGAGCAAGTTCCAGAACAGCCAGGGCTACATGGTGAGACCCTGTCTCAATAAACAACAAAAAAGAAACAAATATTGGTTGATATTGAAATTAACCTTTATGCTCAGGGAACTAAACTGTTTTTCCATTTGGGTTTTTGCAGATGGAGCTTTATCAGGAGTCTGTCATAAGTCTACATATTCTTCTCTTCCAGAGGACTACAACTGGTATGTATAAAAAGTCAGCTGAAAACAGCAGTCACAGCTATATCTGCAATGGTCTTCTGTTTGCTTTCCTGATTATTCTTTCTTTAATTTTGTTATTAAACCTGTGTCTTATTTCTATGGATTAAGTGTGTCCCTGGATGGTACAGTTTGCATTTCAGATAAAATCTGTTACTGTTGTGTTGTAGTGAAGGCTCATACTTGTTATAACGGACTTGCTCTTTTTTTTTCTGCAGTAGGCTTTCGCTTTTTGTAAAAGCTAATTTGTTTTTATAATTTTATGTTAGGGCTTATATCTATTAGATTAAGTATTTATCTGTCTTTTGTTTGACACTGAATAATTCCAATTTACACTGCTGAATTCAGTACGATTTGTTTGGTATTTATCCAACTTAGTCATTATTCTAAGAACTAAGAATAGGATGTGTTTTTTTTTTTCCCTTTTGAGCAGAGTTGATGTGTAGAAGTTGCAATTTATTTTCTTAAGTTATGTAAGTTTTAGTAAATAAAAAGTAAACGAACAAACAAAAAGCAGCCCAGGCTAGACTCACACTCACTCTGTAGCTGAGTCTGGCCTCGGACCCCCAATCCTCAGTGCTGAGATGTGTGCCCCCATGCCCAGGAGTTTCAGATCTTCTTTTGAACTTATTGTGTGTATGGGTATTTTGTCTGCATGTATGGATGTGCACCACGTGTGTTCCTGGTGTCTGGGGAGGTCAGAAGAGGGCATCAGATCTCCTGGAGCTACTGACTTGTGAACGACCACGTGGGTGCTGGGAACTGAACCAGGGTCCTTTGCAATAGCAACAAGTCTTCTCTTCAGCCCATACTTTGGTTTTTGGTACTGATTTTAATTGTACATTTGATGAGTACTAAGTTAAGTTGCACACGATGAAGTAGACTGGGTTATGTTTTTTTGAACCTGAATACATTGAGTGATGTCCGTGTAGATATTATGCAAAACTCCCTAAAGTCAACTGTGGTGGTCATCCCAGCTCTTGGAAAACTAAAGCTAGAGGATCATGAGTTCAAGGGCAGCCTGGACTATCTGGTGAGTTCGAGGCCAGCCTGGGTTATCTATCTAGTGAGTTCAAGGCCAGCCTGGGTTATCTATCTGGTGAGTTCAAGGCCAGCCTGGACTATGTGGTGAGACCTTGGCTCAGAAAGGAGTGATGGTGGAAAGATGATGGTCAGTGGTTAAAAGAGCTGCTCTTGCAGAAGACCTGGGTTTGCCTCCAGCACCCACACAGCAGCTCACGACTGTAACTAGTTACAAGGGATCTGAGAACCTCTTCTGACTTCTAGGACATCGGGAACACAAGTGGTGCAGGGAAAACATTCAGACACAAAATAAATAAATCTTAGGAAATGTATACAGACTGATTTGGGCAGGACATGGTGGTGTACTTATTTAATCCCAGCCCTGGAGAGGCAGATGCAGGTGAAGCTCTGTGAGTTCCAGGCTTGCCAGAGGTACAGAGTGAGACCTCCCTTGTGTCAAAAAATGAAAAATAAATAAATTAATTAACTAATATCAGAAATGTTACTGCAATTATATGTAGAATTCAGTGGTAAAACCATAGTAAAACATTGCAGATGAAATACAGTTTATAGCCTCACTATTACTTATTTTTTTACGGTAGTTAAGCTGAAATACTCTGTTATGGTCTTTTAATTGTCACTTATGTTATAGATACTAGGTTTTCCAATCAAGCAATACAGCATGTTCCCTTTAGCATTTGTGATTAATTAATTTTACATTTAAATTGAAATAGTTTGCTATTGTAGTATACAAGTATGTTCAACAGTTTCTCAACCTGGAATTAGCAACCTTACATCAATACATTTTTATTACGTTTATTTATTTGTGTGTGTGCATGTGTGGGCCACGACATGCATGCAGAGGTCAGAGGACAGCTCTTCACCATGTGGGTCCTGGGATCACACTCAGGTTGTCAGCTGGGCAGGGGGCATCTGTGCCCACTAAGCCACTGCACCAGCCCCATCAGTTTTTACATTTTCAGTTCTATAGTGCATTGAATCTCTTTTATCTTAAACATAAACTTTCTCAGAGCCTATTCAAATTAGATGCCGTTAGATTTAGTTGTAAGAATTATCAGTTAACATTTCAGTTAGGTTAAAAAGTTCAGTAACTTTTTTCAGTATTTTTTTCTTCTTTGTCTAGAATAGCCTGTCTTAAGCTTTTTTTTTTGGTTCTTTGAGACAGGGTTTCCCTGGGTAGCCCTGGCTGTCTTGGAACTTGCTCTGTAGACCAGGCTGGCCTTGAGCTTACAAGATCTGCCTGCCTTTGACTCCTGAGTGCTGGGACTAAGGGTGTGTGCCACCACACCTGGCTTAAAGTAGCATCTTGAAACCCAGGCTTTAGGGCTGATGTGTTCTAGAAGTCTTAGCTTCATCAGAATGCCCTAGCCTCTGTTGTGATATGGCGCTTCCAAATTGGGCAGACTTGTGTGGCAGATGTATAGCTCTCATCCATGGCTTTATAAGTCACCCCAGAAGCACTTCTTTGTCCTCTGATGTCATGTGCAACAGTGGCTATTTCCTTGGGGCTGCATTTGCTCCTGTGGCTCCCTTTGACCTGAGCTGCCTTAGTTAGCACACTGGTGCACGTGAGCGGAGCCTGTACTGTGGCGGGGTTGCACGGCTTTTTTGCCCTTGCCCTTCTCTAGCAGCCAGAGGCCTAGCTTTCAGTGTGGCATTTGGGTTGATTTCTAATTAATTTTCTCATTAAGAGTAATTATTGTAGCAGGGCATAATGTTAACAATTAGGAGATAGAGTCAGAGGATCAAGAGTTTAAAGTCATTGTTTGCTACATAGTAAGTTCAAAACCAGCCTGGGACACATGAGATCCTGCCAGACAGGATGGTATGTATCTGTTATCCAGTCACTATGGAGGCAGAGGCAAGGGGATTGCCATATATTTGAGACTGGCATGGGCTCCATAGTGAGTTCCATGACTACTTGGGCTACGGTGAGATCTTGTCTCAAAAAGCTAAAACCCGAAAGTACTCATGCTGCTTTGAGTACAGTCTAACTATTTCTAAAACGTTCCTTTCCAGCAAGGTAGAGCTGGCTTTGACCTCCGACGGCAGGACAATAGTGTGCTACCACCCTTCTGTGGACATCCCCTACGAACACACCAAAGTATGTACCGGAAGTTGTCTGGTAACCGATACTTGCTTTGGGTCTTCCAGCCTTTCTAGTTTACTGTCTTGACTTTTCCTCTTAGTTTTTAATCATCTTTCATTTAAAGTTTCCCAGTGTACAAGGGCAATTAGGACATCTGTTTTCTGACCTAAGAAAGTTGATTAAAAACTGGACCCGAGGGTAGAGACCTGTAGTCCTGACCACTTGGCCTGAAGCAGGAGGACATCAAATTCATCTTAGTGAGACCTTGTCTAAAATTTTAAAATTTTTTAAAGGTTTGGAAATATTTTTAAAAAATTGTTTTTGAGTTTTTACTTTAAAAAACTTAGATATTTCTCTTGATAATTTTATGCTTTTGTTTTAATTTTTTCCTGCTTCCCGCTTCTTTTTTTTTTTTTTTTTTTTTTTTCATTTTTATCCTGGTGTGACCAGACACTGTATGGCCTGGGAATTGAACCCAGGTCCTCTGGAACATCAGTCAGTGCTCTTAACCACTGAGCCATCTCTTTCCCCCTTGTTTTAATTTTTGATAATACTTGCCTGTTGCTGTTATCTGTCAGCCCTGGGTGATTCTCCTCCATTCTTGCTCCTTAGACCTACTCTCAGTCAAACTGCTGAATCTAGAACAGGATTGTTGTTCTTTCTTCTTTTTTTTTAATTTTATTTTTATTTTTTTTGGGGGGGTGGTTTTTGAAGATAGGATTTCTCTGTGTAATTTTGGAGTCTGTCCTGGAACTCACTCTGTAGACCAGGCTGGCCTCGAACTCACAGAGATCCTCCTGCCTCTGCCTCCCGAGTGCTGGGATTAAAGGCCAGTGCCACCACCGCCCCGCTGACATTAGCTTTTTTATTAATTTTTTTATTGCATATTTGTGTATGATGTATATGGTTCATATGTGTGCCCTGGTGTGGTGGGAATGAGAATGAATGGGAATGGCCCCCATAGGCTCAAATATTTGAATGCTTAGTCGTTAGGGAGTGGAACTGTTTGAGAAGGATTAGGAGGTGTGGCCTGGACAGAGGAAGTGTATTACTGAGGGCTTGGGGTTTCAAAAGCCTAGGCCAGTCCCGGTATCTCTTCCTGCTGCCTGCAGATCCAGATCCAGAGCTCTCAGCTCCTTCTGTTGCTGTCCGTACACCACCATGCTTCCTACCATGATGACAGTGAACTAAACCTCTGAAACTGTAAGTCACCCCAATTAAATCCTTTCCTTTATAAAGGTCGCGGTGGTCATGGTATCTCTTCACAGCAATAGAACACTGACTAAGACACAGGGCATGAGGAGGTCAGAGGATACCCTTGTAGACTCAGTTCTCTCCATCTGTCCTTATGTGGGTACCAGGATCAAACAAAGGTTGTCAGGCTTTCTTAGCAAGTACTTTAATCTCCTGAGTCATCTTTTCTTTCTTTCTTTTTTTTTTTAAGATAGATTTATTTGTTTATTTATTTAGTATACGGTGTTTTGCCTGCATGTACATGAGGGCACCACCAGATCTTACATTACAGATGGCTGTGAGCCACCACGTGGTTGCTGGGAATTGAACTCAGGACCTCTGGAAGAGCAACCAATGCTCTTAACCTCTGATCATCTCACCAGCCCCCTACTGAGGTATCTTGCTGGCCTTAAACACCTTCTTTATAATATTGACCTTTTTTTTAAAGTGGGGAAGTCTTTTGAGGCAGAGTTTCATTATAGCCCAGACTGGATCTCTGTATGTTACCCAGGCTGTCCTGGAACTCACTCTGTAGTTCAGAGTGTCCTTCTGTCTCAGCTTCCCCAGGGTTGAGATCACAGGTGAATGCCAACATGCCTGACTTCAGACATTTGGCCTTTAGCAACAAAGAATAAAACCTAAGAGAAAACTCGTATTTAAAGCCTCTGCTAGCCAAGTAACAGCAGAGGAGATGCAGCGTATTTAAGAGGGCTGCACAGAGGCAGTGAATGGTGGGGTGAGCTGCTGTATTTGGCAGGCTGAACAAGGCCAGCAGAAGAGGACTACAGATCGTTTGAGGCTCCAGTTCTTCCCCATGAGAATCAGGAACACGGGTGAGCAAGTCCAAGGCTCACCAGGCAGTTGCTGGGCGGGTGTAATTTTACCAAGTAATTGAAGTGGCCTTTGGGCAAGGTTGTGGTTTGAAGGAGTCTCTGCTAGTTCTCGCTGTCAGATGTATGTACGTGAGAACTTCCTTGGCAGCCCCTAGCTTTATTTACAGATGTTTAGTCGAGGCTTGACGCTTTAGCTGTTCCGTCTTCATCCTGACAGCTCTTACAGCGCTGATGCTGTGCTTGCTGGTCCCTTCCAACGACAGTCGTTCACGATGACTAATAGTCTGCTTTATGTGAAAGAGACGGTCTTTTAAGATGCCTTAACTGTCTAGGGGGGGCTTCTTTAAATATGTGTATAGCACTTGTGTCCTGTGTGGGGCCATAAGGGGGATGTCAGTAACTACCATTTCCTGAAGTCTCCATGAGCTGGAGGAACAGCAAGGCACACCATCCATTACCATTCGCTCAGTCTGCACCAGCGCTTAGGAGATAGCTGTTCCTCCTGATCTTACACAGAGGGACTAGGGTTCAGTTGATTTCCCTGCCTGTGGCTGTAGCTCTCCTACGCAGCAGGACCAGGGACCCAAGTGCTGCTCTTAACCTCTTCGCTGCTCTTTCTTATTCTCTCCCATGTCACGACTGTTGACGTGTGTGTCAGCATATAGTGTCACTATAACCACTGGCCCCAGACTCAGAGATCCCCCTGCCTCTGCCTCCTGGGTGCTGGATTGCAGGCATGCACCACTATATACAGTTTAGGAATGTCACTTTCAATGGGAGGTTGTCTGAGTTACTGCTCTAGTGTTGTAAAAAGATACCATGGCCAAGGCAACTTATAAAAGAAAGCATTTCATCGGGGGCTGGCTTACGGTTTCAGGGGTTAGTCCACGATCATCATGGCAGTATGTAGGCAGTCATGATGCTGGAGCAGGAGCTAAGAACTTATATGTACAAGCAGAGGGGGAGACTAGGCCTGGCGTGGGCTTTTGAAACCTCAAAGCCCACCTCCATGACACCCCTCCTCCAACAAGGCCACACCTCCTCATCCTTCCTAAACAGTTCACCAACTGGGGACCAAACATTCAAATATATGAGCCTGTGGGGACCATTCTTATTCAAACCACCACAGAGGTCATTTTTTTTTTTGGTATTTTTTTTTTGGTATTTTTCAAGACAGGGTTTCTCTGTGTAGCTTTGGTGCCTGTCCTGGATCTCACTCTGTAGACCAGGCTGGCCTTGAACTCACAGAGATTTGCCTGTCTCTGCCTCCTGAGTGCTGGGATTAAAGGCGTGGGCCACCACTGCCTGGCACACAGAGGTCTTTTATATAATTTTCATTGTTCTCTCCTTTTTTTTTTTTTCTGAATTTTTTTTATTAGATTTTTAAAATTTATTTTACATACCAACCACAGTTTGTTTTCTCCTTAATAATATATAAGTTGAACTGTTAAATTGCAAGTTAAAAAGTAATATGGACCCTAGTATATACTTTGGGAAAATAGAAACAAAAATAACAAGTACCTTATTACTGAGGGAAAAGAATCGAATAAGAACTTTTATTATTGGAAAAGAAACCCACAATTTTTGGCTAGTAGAAGAGTATTTCTAACTCTGAATAGTATAACTAACTGAAAGTGCTCTGGCTGCTTACCCACTGTCAGGAATGTAATGAATTGCTGAGTGTGGTCATTGCTTCGTCATAAAGCCAGTCAGATCCCGGCTTGCATTTCTACACTTTATTGTTGTTAATTGCTTTTTTGTAGCCTATCCCTCAACCAGATATTTTGCATAATAATGAAGAAACACACGAACAAGTGCTGAAAACCAAATTAGAAGAAAAAAGCAAACAGCTTGAGCAAGGCCCCATGATAGAGCAGCTCAGCAAGGTGTTCTTCACGACAAAGCATCGCTGGTACCCGCACGGACAGTAAGTTCATCCTTTCTTTCTCCACTCCCCCACAGATGCCAAAGCAGCACGGGCCTTCGATTGACGGCCTCTGCAGTGGTGCTGTGTGTGGAACAATTGACCCCAAGTATGCTAAGGTGTATTCTGAAGTTAAAACAAAATAACACTTTAGTTCCCCTTTATTTTAATGCAAGAATAGTCCTTATAGTTTAAACTCTGCTTCCTGGTAAAAATTCATCTTATTCTCGGCCCTTTATCCATTTCCTTACTTTAAAGATTTTTTTTTTTTTATATTATGTGTATGAGTGATTTGTCTGTGTAAGTGTACTCCATGTGTGTCTGGTACTCTTGGAGGCCAGAGGAGTACCCAGATTCCCTGGAATGGGAGCCACCATGTAGGTGCTGGGAACCAAACCTCTGTATCCTCTGAAAGAGCAGCAAGTGCTCTTAACCTCTGAGCCACCTCTCCAGCCCCCTTTATCCATTTCTAACAAATTTTTGAATCATTACACACAAAAAAGTTGTGCAGGGCCTGACTGGTCAGTAAATATGGTCCTGATTCCTTTAAAACCAGTTGCCGTTCTGTTCACAGTGCGCACACTGTGTGTTCTCAGCCTGTGGCTGACTGTGGCTCTCGTTTTCCTTTTTGTGGTTGTTTTGAGTTAATCTTTCTGTCTCTGTGTGTATATGTTTGTAGTGTGTGTGTATATATGCATTTTCATGTTAGTGTGTGTGCGTATGGAGGCCAGAGGCCAATGTCCAGTGCCTTCCTTAATCACTCTTCCCCTTACTTACTGTTTGTCTCCCCCTCACCTCCTGTTACTTATCTTTACTTTTATGTGCATGAATGTTTTGCCTACTTTCATGTTTATGCACCACACGTGTGCTGTGCCCTGTGAGGTGAGAAGAAGATGTAGGCAGAAGTTTCTGTGCCACCAGCCATTCCCAAATAAGCACACAGAGATTTTATGTTAATTGTAAATGCTCAGCTGATAGCTCAGGCTTGTTACTAGCTAACTCTTACAGTTAGATTAACCCATATTTCTTATCTATGCTTTGCCACGTGGTTCATGGCTTGTTACCGCATTTTCTACACATCCTGCTTCCTCTGAGTCTGCTGGTGTCTCCTCCTGACTCCGCCCTTCTTCCTCCCAGCATTCTCAGTTTGGCTCTCCCACCTAACCTTATCCTGTTCAGCTATTGGCCAGTCAACTTGTTTATTAAACCACTCATAGTGACATATATTCACACAGTGTAAAGGAATATTCCACATTTCCCCCTTTTTTGTCTAATATTTGTGAATCTAAAGTTTTATACCTAATTTACCTTTTATTATAACTAAGGAAAACTTAACTTATGACTGCCTAGTCTTCAGCTCCATCAAAGACCCCATAAAGATATACTATTACCTGAGTAGCAGGAGGCGCATAGCAAGTGAACTTCCAAAAATTGGGAGAAACAGTAGAAACAGCTGGCTGTCTGCACAGTCACCTAAGTGTCCTCTGTAACACTGGGGAGAAACAGTAGAGACAGCTGGCTGTCTGCACAGTCTCCTAAGTGTCCTCTGTAACACTGGGGCACCCATCCTCGGCTTAGAGGCCTAGACTATCTGACAGACTTTTTTGAGAAGCAGAGAATTTTGAAGGACTGTCTTACCTTGTCTTGACAAAGTTTGGCAGTTGCTTTTTTGTGTGTGTCTTGGTCCAGTTTGAACAGTAACTGTCAGCAATTGAGGCAAGGGCAGTTTCTTTGCCCATATGGCGTGGGGCCCTAGGTTAATTCCTAGCATTGCAAGAAAAGAAATGAGTTGACTGGGGGTGGAGGTGGGGGAAGAGTTTGGGAGTGTAGCTCAGAGTATAAAGATTGCCTCTAATTCCCAAGGCCCTAGGTTCAATTCCCAATACTACAAAACCCATAAAGTAAATATTTTTTTATTTAAAAAGGGGGGAAGGTGGCAAAATGGCTTAGTGGTAAAGGCACTTGCTACCAAGCCTCAAGACCTACGTTTGATCTTTGGCACCCGCATGGAAGGTGATCACCAACTCCCCCAAGTTATCCTCTGACTGCGGCATGCCTCTCCCACCCCAAATAAACAAGTAAGCAAGTAAGTAAATAAATACAGAAAATGTTATTTGAAAAGAAGAGGGAAGCAGGTTGCAGTGGAACACACCTTTAATCCCAGCACTCAGGAGGCGGATCTCTGTGAGTTCAAGGCCAGCCTGGTCTACAGAGTGAGTTCCAGGACAGCCAGGAATGTTACACAGAGAAACCCTGTCTTGAAGTGTTCTGTGTTGGTTTGTCTGAGCAAGCTCTGTTTTTGTTCTCTTGTGCAACTCAGTAACCAGCGCCGAGCTGCCGCTCGTTCAGGATGCACCCGTGGAACTCCTGAGTCTAGTCCAGACTGCTGCAGTAGTGCTAGGTGATGAAAACCTCCTGTTCCTTGTCTGCAAGCTGAGGAGTGAAGGCCGTAGAATATGAATAAAGTGTCAGTGAACCTTGGTGGTTCAGAGATGTAGGCAGTAAGTGGTGACGACTTCCCAGGCAAGAAGGACTAGCCTGTCAGATAAAATACAGAGGAAACTCGAGTAGCTCTGATTGGATGGGAAGCTGGTAGATGTGGATCTAAATGTCCCCCCAGAAACTCATGTATCTCAATGCTTGGTCCCCAGTTGGTGATACTGTTTGGTGAGGTTGTGAAAGCTTTAAGAGATGGGGGTCTGTCTGGTAGATGTGTGTCAGTGGTTTGGGCCTCTGGGGATTGAAGCCTGACCATGTCAGTTCTTTTTTCTTTCTTTCTTGTTTTTGTTTTGTTTTGTTTTTTTGTTTTGGTTTGGTTTGGTTTGGTTTGGTTTTTCAAGACAGGGTTTCTCTGTGAAGCAGTCTTGGCTGTCCTGGAACTCACTCATAGGCCAGACTGGCCTTGAATTTACAGAGATCCACCTGCTTCTGCCTCCTGAGTGCTGGGATTAAAGGTGCGCGCCACCACTGCCCACCCGGCCCTCTGTTTCTTGATTACATGATCATGGGAGAAGGCCAGCCTCCAGCTCCCACTGTCACAGGCCGGAGCCAACATGGCTTTTCTGCGATTTCCTTGAAAAAATTTGTTTTAATTAATTAGACTCTCCCCAAAGTTTTTGGTTCTCAGTAATAAAGCAGTCTACCCCCTCCCACTCCCTGTCTAAACAAGCCCCTCACTTAACTGTCTCTCTGTAAGAACGTGTGTGTGTGTCTGTGTGTGTGTCTGTGTGTGTGTGTGTTTCTTTGTGGTTGCTCTGTTCTCAGACAGGATATTACTGTACAGACCAGTCCGTCCTGGAACTCCTTTGTAGTCCAGGTAGCTCTTGAACTTGTCACGATCCTCCGTCTTCAGCTTCTGAGTGCTGGGATTACAGGCTAAAGGTGATATGTCTGTCTCTTTTCCAAGAAAAAAATTAGAAGTTTTGACTAACACAGTCTACATTTGTTTTAATGTAATTTTTATTGTGTTTGAATAAGCAAGTCGTGGTAGGATAATCCATTTTAATACTCTTACATTTATTCTTTGATAATTTCATACATGTATGTGCTGATCATATCTCCCCCCAGCTCCTTCCCAACTTACGGTGTTTCAATTCTGACTCCTTTTTAAGTTCTAATCCCCTCTTTGGTTTTTATTTCTTAGTACTCACGTTGTTTATGCATGTTGTTAGATTTTCACCGTCTTTGTAACTGTTAAGTTAGAGCTCCTGAAAGCAGATTAACAAGCCATCCCTAGCTTTGCATCCTTAATCCTGCTGCATTCTCAGGGGCGTTGCCATGATCATGGCCAGGCATCTCCTGCTTCTCTCTCATTTTCATTTTACGTAGAAAGTCTTTATGGTATTATTAGTGCTGTGTGGTGATATTTCATTTGTGATCTAACAAAGAACGCTTGTCTGAAGATCAGAGGGCAAAGCCAGCCACTAGTTAGCCATAGAGGTCAGGCGGTGGTGGCACACACCTTTATTCCCCAGCACTAGGGAGGTTGAGACAGGAAGTGATATGACTGGGCGGAGAGAGGAATAGAAGGCGGGAGGAGACAGGAACTCAGGGCTCTTTCAGGTGAGGATTCCTAGAGGTAAGAAGTCTCTCTAGTGGCTAGCTGTTCTGCTTCTCTGGTCTTTCAGCTTTCACCCTGATATCTGATTCCAGGTTTTTATTATTAAGACCAATTAGGATTAGTGCTACAGTGTTGTGTGTGGACAGGTGTGTGGATGTGTGCGTGCCACACTGCTAATGTGTCTGTCATGGTTCCAGAGACTAAAACTCAGGTCGTCAGGTTTCCACAGCAAGTGCATTTACTTCCTGTACCACCTCAGCAACCCTGTTGTTGATTTAGTATCTACTTGTTCATTTATGTGGGGGAGGTGTGCAGGTGTTCAGAGAGGTCACGACAACGCCAGGTCTCAAGTGTCATCATCTGAAGCTGTCCACCTTTGTTTTGGGACAGTCTCTCAGTAGTCTGGGACTCTGTACCTTGACCAGGCTGGTCAGGAAGCCCCAGGATCTTAACTGTCTCTACCTCCCGATGCAAGCACGTTCCATGGTTGTTCTGTTCACATAGGTTCTGGGGATTGAACTCGGGTCCTTAGGCTTGTGAGGCAGATGCTCTCCTGACTGAGCTGTCGTCCCAACCTTTTAGTTTTGCACATCATCCAGAGACCTGAGCTCCAGCCTGTTTTGAGCTTCCCTTCTGACTTTCATTACATGCTTCCTTCCTGTGCATTCCAGATTGTTTTAATCTTCTTAAACATTGTTCATAACCAAGTCACAGAAGTTGTGAAAAATCCCCTGGCTGTCTTCACTGGAAGGGGGCAGACTGAAGGCAAGGAGACCGTTCAGAGCCTTAAAACCAAGCATGTTATCTAGGATCTTACCTATGTTTAATCTTATTTACTTCTTTAATCTTATTGCTAGTAATTAGCTTTTGTCTGCTAATTAACGTAATCTCCTAGTATATCTTTTCCCCTCAGGATTGTGAAGCACTTTGAATTGTAAGCAGACTTTAATTAGGTGGAATTGATTGTCTCAATACCTCTCAGTAAAGAGCACAGCAGAAAACCCCAGATACTAGTTTGTATGAGTAAAGAAAAAAATCTCGCTAGAATCATTGTCCTGTCAGAACATTCAGTACATACGTGCTTAGTATCTGTAGGTTTATCCACACACATATACATAGACACAAATGTATTTATTATCAGCATTTGTGCATTGTGTGTGTGTGTGTGTGTGTGTGTGTGTGTGTGTGTAGGTTCCAAGGATGGAGTTCAGGTTGCCAGCTTGTGCAGCAGGCTCCTTACTCACTGATCTCTCTTGTAGAGTGCAATGTGTGTATTGTTGATTGATGTATACCATTTGAAAGTATTTGTTTCTAGACATCAGTGAACCATTTTTCCTTAAGACTCAAGCAATATATAGGATGATTTGTCAATATTTCACAGTTTTTAAGGTCTCACTATGATTATAAAATGAGATATATAATGTCCTTTACAAGGTTTTTAGAGGTCTACCGTGTTGCCTTTAAGGTGTGTAAGGTATATAGTGGAAAGCTCTGTATTCCAGTCAGACTCTAGTCCCTGCAGGTGAGCGTCCTTAATGCCGGCTAGTATGGTAGCCCTGTGCTCTGTCTCCTCACCTTTGTGCTGTCTGAGTCCCTGGCACAGATCTCTCCTGAGAGCACATCTTGGTGTCAGAAGCACCCGGGCCAGCTCTGCCCACCGTTGTCTCCCCCAGCCACTGGGTCAAGCTGACATGTCCGTTGACATGTCCCTGGCCCTGACCCCCTTGTGCTGTAGAGGTATGTGTCTACTTGACCATAAGTGAGTCTTGAGATGTAGGAAGAAGTCCTCTAACTTTTTGTTCTCTTCAGAGTTCTCTCAGCAATCCTGTGTCTTTTGTATTTGTGTCTAAATTTTTGAAGTCAGCTTGTCTCTAAAAAACTTTTTCCTTAAAAAGCCTGTTGGAAGCCGGTGGCGGTGGTGGTGATACATGCCTTTAATCCCAGAACTCGGGGAGGCAGAGGCAGGCAGATCTCTGAGTTTGGGACTAGCCTGAGCTACAGAGTGAGTTCCAGGACAGCCAGGGCTACATGAAAAAACCTTGTCTCAGAGAAACAAACAAACAAACAAAAAGCCTTCTGCGATTTTAAATATCATAACATTTGGTCTATAGGTCAATTTCAGGTTAGTTGGTGCCTTACAAAACTGGATATTTACATCTATGAAAACGATACATTTTTCCATTTACTTAGATCTCTAGAGTTTTTTTTCTTTCAAGTGGGTTTTTTTCCTGTTGTTATTGGTGGTGGTGGTGGTGGTGGTGTGTGTGTGTGTGTGTAGTCCTAGCTGTCCTGGAACTCACTCTGTAGACCAGGCTGGACTCAAACTCAGAGATCTGCCTGCTTCTGCCTCCTAAGCACTGGGAATGACTGCTGCGATCTCCACCACCTTAACCAGAGCATTGAATTTAGGCTTTCTGGGGAGCTTGGGTTGTGGGTTTTTTTTTTTTTTAATAATTTTGTTGTTTTTTGAGTTATAATAAAATTTCATCACTTTCACCTTTCTTTTCTTCCCTCCAAACCCTCTCTTATGTAGCACTTGTTTTATTTCAAATTCATGACTTTTTTCAGTGTTGTTACAAATGTATATATTTATTTAAATATAAAAATAAAACCTCCTTGGTTCATATGTTACTTATATGTATGTGTTTTCAAGACTGAGGCTTTGGGTTTTTGTTTTGTTTTGGTTTTTGGTTTTTGGTTTTTCAAGACAGGGTTTCTCTATGTAGCTTTGTGCCTGTCCTGGAGCTCACTTGGTAGTCCAGGCTGGCCTTGAACTCACAGAGATCCTCCTGGCTCTGCCTCCCGAGTGCCTCCTGAGTGCTGGGTGGTGCATGCGCCACCACCGCCCGGCATGTTTGTTTGTCTTTTTAGATATGTCTTGTATGTTCCCCAAACTAGCCTCACACCTGTCTTCCGACCTCAGCTTCCTGAGTACTTGGGACTCCCAGTGGGTTCCACTGCACTCAGCTCTGAACTCCTGTGTAGGTTGCAATGTATAAATTTGTCTCCAATAAGTCCTTTCACTGTGACTGTAAACAGTATTGGATTTTTTGTTGTTTTTAGAAACACAAGCATCTGCCGGCGTAGTGGTGCATGTTAAGTAGCCCAGGCTGGCCTCACACGTGTAGAGAGCCCCCTGCCTCTGCCTCCCGAGTGCTGGGATTAAAATGGGCCCTCACTCCTGGCTCTGAAAGTTGTTTGAGCACTGGCCAGATTCCACAAGTGGAAAACTCTGTACTGAACTCAGTTTGTTGTTGTTGTTGTTTTTCATGAACTCAGTATTAAGGGTCACAGTCAAATTGCAGTCACAGTAGGAATATTACCTCAAATTACCTTCAAACTGTGTGTATAATGCACATATGAAATACAAATGAATTTTGTGTTT
>CABHPQ010138239.1:0-15515 GCA_902168405.1 Peromyscus aztecus
TGGAGTGGTTCTGTGGTGTGGTGTTTCAAAATTAATAGGAGTTAGCTCCAATACTCACTTCTGTGGTTGGTCAACTGTGGACTGTGCCTTTTCACTGTGTCACTCTCCAGCCTCATTATCATGTTCTCTCTATCTTTCAAATTCATATGAATTTTTGTCTTAAAAATTCTGGGAGAACTCAAGGAAAGATAATGAGACACACTATTATTGTGAGTTGTCCTGGGTAGAAAATAGAGTTTTAGTCATTTCCAGTAGCCCCAGTGGAGACAAAAAAGGTAGATGTTTAAAATTTTTCAATGCTGTCACAATGATAGTAAAACCAAGGCCTTAGGTTTCTTGTTTAGTAATTAAATAAAAGCATATCATGTCTTGAATAGCACTTCTAAACAGCATGGATCTTTCTGTCAGGCAGTGTTCATACCATGATGCATCCACCAATCAAGAATCAGGATGAGAAACACTGAGATTAAGCAAAGACATTACTGAGTGTTTTCTCCATTTTTCATGCAGTAAAAGTGCTAACTGTGATGATCACTTGGAATCAATGTTCCATGGAGTTGTAACCACAGTTTATTTTGTTTTTTATGTGCAAACAGCAGCAAAATAATTAATATAAAGAAAAGCAAAGTACTGTGGCATACACAATGCTCCCACTAATAGTGTGCTTCTAGTTTTCTTTTCTGGCATGTGTTAACTTTTTCAAATGCTCTTTATCCACCAAAAGCCCTATGAAACCTGCCTTTCTAATTAATTTATTTATAGACAGAGTTTCACTAGATAGTTTTGGCTGGTCTGAAATAGCTATATAATCCAGGATGGCCTCAAGCTCAGAGATATGCCTGCTGCTGCCTCCAAAGTACTGGAATTGAAGACATGCACCTCCATACCCAGGCAGTTATCTTTATCTCTATTGTAAGCCCAACAATATTCACAGAGATATGGACCAACTTCTCTTGGATGGTGTGGTGGTTAGTTTAATTGTCAACTTGACATAATTTAGAATCATATAGGAGAAAGATCTCTGAGAAAGTCTGTAAGGGATTATCTTAATTATGCTAATTGATGTGGAACGATGCACTCACTATAAGTTTAGGGTCTTGTTCTGCATAAGAGTTGAGCTGAATACTAGCATTCATGAATTAATTCATTCCTCTCTGTTTCTTGAGTATGCATACAATGTGACCAGTTGTCTCTAGCTTTTTCTGCCATGACTTCCCTACAATAATGGACTATTACCTGGATCTATGAACCGAAATTGCTTTTGTCAGGGTATTTCATAATAGCAACAAAAATGAAAAGTTAAGAGAGATGACTTAGCCTATCTGAGATTCTGGGTTCTTTGCTTTTCTCACTTCCAATTTCGTGTTCCAACTTCAGACTTGGTTATTGCCTCTCAATGGCATATCTACTGAAGTTAATGGAAGGTATTGTAGTATTTGCCCCATTCAGAGAAAAGCAATCTTAAATGTTTATTATCCATTCTTCCCAACAGTATTTCTTTAGCACTTATTTTCTGGAAGCTTCTCTGTTTAATAGAAAGATCAAAAATAATCTTAGCTTATGCCTGCAAGTAGTAAAAATTTAGTTGGAGAACTGAACACATGAACAGGTAATTATTAAAATTTTTTTTTGGACTTAAAGTAATACGCATTGTGAGTGCAGAGAAAAGAAAATATTCTTTAGATGACACATCTGTACTTCATCTTAGATTTGTCCTTCCTGGAGCAGCATCAGGATAACTGTACATGTTCCTTGGTGATTATCTTATTTCTTTTCTGAATTCAAACTCTCTTTTTCTGTGTTGCAAATCTCCCTTACTTTGCCCAGGCAATTAAACACTGGAAAATAGTGCTTTGCTTCCCTTCCGGGCATGTGCATAGAGGAACTGAAATTTTAGTCCACACAGAATCTTATACATGAAGGTCTGTGTGGTGGTGTTATTCACAGTAGGAAAACCATGGAACCCAGTCAAGTAATAAAGGCATAAACAAAAGTAGTATGTAGGGGAATAGAGACTGAACTGAAATATGAAGATTAACATATGAAAAGGCCACTCTGCCAAGGAAGCCTGGAAGCTCTTCCTTATCTAGTCTTCGTCTAAGGAACAGAGCATGAGCAAAAAGAGCCCTTGAACTACAAATGGGAGCCGGAGGGGCTATAACAGTCTATACATTGTGTAGCAGTGTGGTTGATACATTGTGCACCTCAATAAACTTATCTGGGGGTCAGAGAACAGAACAACCACTATATTAAACATAGGTTTAGGCAGTGGTAGTACACACCTTTAATCCTAGCATTCCAGAGGCAGAGATCCATCTGGATCTCTATGA
Source organism: Peromyscus aztecus (assembly GCA_902168405.1). Classification (NCBI taxonomy): domain Eukaryota; kingdom Metazoa; phylum Chordata; class Mammalia; order Rodentia; family Cricetidae; genus Peromyscus; species Peromyscus aztecus. The sequence goes on from CABHPQ010138239.1 coordinate 2,331, forward strand.
GTTCAAAGCCACACTGGAAACAGCCAGGCATGGTGACACATGCCTTTAATCCCAGGAAGTGATGGCAGGAAACAGAAAGGTATATAAGGTGTGAGGACCAGGAACTTAAGCCTTTTTAAGCTTTTAGCTTTTAGCAGCAGTTCTGCTGAGATCCATTCAAATGAGAATTCAGAGGCTTCCAGTCTGAGGAAACAAGATCAGCTGAGGAATTGGCAAGGTGGCGTTGGAAGTGGCTTGTTTTGTTTCTCTGATCTTTCAGCATTCACCCCAATACCTGGCTCTGGGTTTGTTTTTTATTAATAAGACCTTTTAAGACTTGTGTTACATAGTAGATGCTTTGGGGACTCTGTTCTCAGTTCATTAGCCCACTTCCATTCTTGGGACTGCTTTTCTTTTTTCACTAAGCTGTCTCCCTTTCTATTTCTAATCATGTGTCGTGGTGCAGTCATTTCTCCTGGGACACAAGAGCCTGAGACTAGATGCCCTCTGAACTCAGAGCCACAGCCCAGCATTACTAAATACATTTTCCTTGATATGCTGAGGCTTCTCATTGTTTCCTCTGACTTCCATGACTGACTTTAAAGGCATGACCTTTTGTTTATCACTTTCTTCCTGATGGCTGCTGGGATTTCCTGCTTTTGCCTAGACTTGTTTTTCCTCTCAAACTCTAATACACCTGACCTCAAGATTTCTACTGATTCCATTTTATTAAAATTATTTTGCTTATGAGACCAAGAACCCATGAAGAGGAACCCATGTTTCCTGAATAATAATATGTCAGTATAATGTAATATCATATAGATATATAATGTGGATGAACATTATTGCTGTGGGATCTCATTCTGTATGCTGTGAATATGTGTTGATCTGATTGGTTGATTAATAAAATGCTGATTGGCCAGTAACCAGGCAGGAAGTCTAGGCAGGGCAAGCAGAGAGGAGAAATCTGGGAAGAGGAAGGCTGAGTCAGGAGTCACCAGCCAGACACAGAAGATGCAAGACGAGAAAGCAGAACTGAGAAAAGGTGTCAAGCCACATGGCTAAACATAAATAAGAATTATGGGTTAATTCAAGTGTAAGAGCTAGTCAGTAATAAGCCTCTAATGGCAAAGCAGTTATAAATAATATTAAGCCCCTGTGTTATTATTTTATAAAAGCCTGCAGGATTGTGGGTAAGAGATTTGTCCTGACTGTGGGCCAGGCAGGACATAGGAAATCTTCAGATTACACATTATACTAATTGAAAGGAGAAAAATCACAGGAAGTATTTACTGTATAGTTGCATTTACATGAAATAGTCCAAATGCACAAATCCATGGGGATAGGAAGATTAGTGGTTACCAGTGATGGAGGGAAGGGGGAAATTAGAAGTAACTGTTAATGGGTGTGAGATAGCTTTGTAGAGTGATGGAAATGCCTAGAATGAGTTCCTGATGATGCTGTCCAAACATGAATATACTAAAAACCATTAAATTACAAACTTCTAAAGCTAAATTTTATGGTATAAATTTCATTTTTTAACATAAATGCTATGAAATATATCTCAATGTTAGGTATCTAGGTAAATATTAGTGGTTTGGTGGATACTAGGAATAGGTCCCTCCCACATAGTTAGTCTACAGGCTGCTTTTCAAATGAGATTGGAAAAAGAACACTTTAATTGCTGGTCAGAAGAATAGGAACTGAACCATATCTCTTGTTTTGGGAAGAGATGTGACATTCTGAACTGTCCAAAAGGACTTTAATGAATGACTGTGGAAGCCTGGCTGAAGGAGGCCTAGATTTTATAAGATAACTGTGTAATAGGAGGTTTTCAGATAAAGAACAAAGTCATACCTTGCTACCTCCTCAATGGACAAATCTAAACAGCTATCAATCAACTAGAGAAAAGGAAGTCCCCCAAGAAAAGCTACTTGTTCTAGTACCTTCAGAAAGTAGTATAAAGTGAACTGACAGTGTAGGTCAGAACAGCGATCAATTTTCTGCTTTCACTCTCTGATAGTGTATTTTGCTCGCCCAGTTCTGTAATAAACTCTCTTTTCATGCTATGCTACACTCTTTGTTTTGGATCTAAATTCTTTTGATGGTGATCATAAGGATCAAGGAATCAGGGGACTTCAGATCAAGGTCCTAGTGACATCCTCACAATGGTTATCTTACAATATGGATTTGAGAGTTTAATATAGGGAAACATACTATGTCAGATTATACTTCATGTTGCTCCTCTTTTCCAACCAAACATCTGTGTATTTATGCTCCATGAGAGCAGGACTCTGCAGAACTCACATGTTCTCTTGAGCTCCTTTAAGAATGGCGCAAAATTGTTTATAAAAGTTCCAGTGAAGTGGATTAAATATATAAAAAGGAAAAAATAAACGGTAACTCCACTAAAAAAGTACATGTACAGAATTTAAAATGAAGTTTATTTATTTTTTTGTTTGTGTGTTCTAGGTATTAATCCTTTATCATATGTGTAGCTAACAAAGATTTTCTCCCTCTCTGTGATCTTCCTCTTCATTTGATTGGTTGTTTCCTTTGCTATAGTTTTATGAATTCCATTTTTTAATTGGTCTCAGTTCCTGGGCAAATAGAGTCCTATTGTGAAAGAGCATTCCTCTACCCTTATCTTGTAGAATACTGTCTATGTTTTCTTCAAGAAGATTCAGTGTTTCAGGTTTCACATTGAAGTCTTTGATCTATTTGGAGTTGATTTTTGTACAGGGTGATAGATACTGGTCTAATTTCATTATTCTAAATATGGATATCCAGTTTTCCCAGCACCATTTGTTGAAGATACTGTCTCTCCACTAGTGTCATTTTTATCAAATATGAGATGGCTATAATTATATACACTCATATTTGGATTGCCTCTTTGGTTCAATTAAATCCATATGTCTGTTTTTGTGCCAGTTGAAGTTTTATTATAGCTCTGAAATACAGACTGAAATATAGTATGGTAACATCTTGTCTTAGTTAGGTTTTCTATGGCTGTGGGGAGATGCCATGTCTGCAGCAACTCTTATTTAAAAAAAAAACATTTAATTGGAGCTCACTTACAGTTTCAGAGGTTCAATCCATTATTGTCATGGTGGGAAGCAAGGCAGCATGTAGGCAGACATGGTGCTAGAGATGTAGCTGAGAGTTCTGTATCTGGGTCCGCAGGAAACAGGAAGTGAACCAGGTAACATGTTGGGCATAGCTAGAGCATATAAGACCTCAGTGCCCACCTCCACAATGACACACTTCCTTCAACAAGGCCATACTTCCTCCAACAAGGCCACACCTCCTAATAGTGCCATTCCCTGTAGGCCAAGCATCCAAATACATGAGTCTATGGGAGTCATACCTATTCAAATCACAACATCCCTCTAGCATTGGTCTTTTGTTCAGCAATACTTTGGCAATTTGGAGGCTTTGAAATTCCATGTGAATGTAACATTTTTTTTTCTATTTCTGTGAAGAATGTGATGTGGCATTTGATTGGAACTGCATTTAATCTGTAAATTGCTTTTGGTAGGATCACCATTTTTACAACATTAATTCTAAGAATCGATAAGCATGAGAAGTTCTTCCATCTTCTACTATAGTATTCAGACTTTTTTTTAAACCAGAGATTTGAACTTTTCATTGCAGAACTTTAAAAAAAAAGGAGAATCAAGAAAATAAAGGGCCCAATTAAAAAAGGGCTGCATATCTGCACAGGGGGTTATCAAAACACCAGAGAAGTTGTAATTAGCAAGTGGGGAGATCTCAGACCAGAAGTGATAGCAGAGTGGAGTTCACATGCATATTTCCTCTCACCGAGAGAAGTACACTTGCCTTGAATGACTGAAATAAGCAGCGCTCCCCCACCTGTGAAGACCACCACAAAGACAAATGAACGAGGAGAAACACACTCTGCCAACTAGGAAGAGATACTGATGTGGTTGGAACACCTACTTCATTTGTCTTTCTTATTTTCGTCTGAGCTTTTGTCCTTAATTACTTGGTTTTAGTTTTGTGTTTTAGCTTACATCTCATCTAATAGGCTTTTGTGACTCTCCTTTCTTTCTCTATACCTGCTCACACAGCAAAGAAATTTTAGAACACAAGACAACAGCGATCATGTGGCCTCAGTATTGGATTGGGAGACAGAGACAGCTGGATGCCTGGAGCATATTGGCTATCCTCATTGATTTGGTGGGTTTGGGTTCAGTAAGAGACCCTGTCTCAAAAAATAAGGTTAAGAGAGATCAAGGAAGACAGCCAGCCTCGATCTCTGGACTCCCCATGCAGGTACATACAAATGCACATGAACATTCATCACATGCTCATGCACCTTCTAACAAGCCTACTACATGTTAATTAAGGAAATTGTTAATCAAGAATATGTATAACAATTGTGACTGTTTATGCATCAAATAGTGGGGCTTCCAATTTCATAAATAAACACTAAAAGACCAGATGTGTCTGGATAAATTATAGTACTTTAGCAGTCTACTCTCACTGTTAGATCTTCAAATTAAAAATCAGTAAAGAAATTTCAGAGCTAAGCTTTACTCTAAATCAATTGCATTTAGCAGATATCTACAGAGTATTCCATCCAACAGTCATGAAATAGACATTCTTTTCAATGACTCACAGCACCTCCCCTAACGTCAATCAGATTATAAATCATGAAGCAAACCTTAGCAGACAAAAATGACTCTTTGGACTTTATTAGAGTCTAGTGGAATAAAAATAGAAGTAAGTAGGAATACACCAGACTACACAAATGCTTGAAAAAACCAACAGGTGGCCATTGGAAAAAAATCAGAGAAAATATTAAAATTTCCTAGAGTCAAGTGAAATCGAGGCACAGTTTGAGGATCCAGCATGCAGAGTTCTAGGAATAAAGGCTATTAATGTCAAGTCAAAATATTAGGGACCACTCAACAAACTATATACCTCAAAGCTTAGAAAAGCAAGGATGAGCCAAAGACACACGAGGTGGATGGCAAGAAATAATGAAGAGTAGAGCAGAAACTAATGAAACAACAGCTGAAAGACTAGTACACAGACTCTGTCAAAGTGTTGGTTCCTTGAAAGGATAAATAAGAGTAATAAACCTCTAGCTAAACTAATGAAAGGCAAAGAAGACCCAAGTCAATAAAATCAAAGGTGAGACGATGTCACAGCAGACTCCACAGAAACCCAGAGGATCACAATGGAATATTTTGACAACTTTAGTACAGAAAGTGGGAAATCAAGAAAAAGTGGCTAAATTCTTAAGCAAGTATGACCTACAAAAATTAAATTCAGAACATTAATAAGCTTAAACCAACTCATAACAAGTTATGAATCTGAAGCAACAATAAAGTTTCTCCACAAACAAAAGTCCAGAATCGGACAGACAGATTCACTACTGAATTCTCAAACTTTCAAGGCAGAGCTCATACCAATAGTTCTCAGGCTTTTCCACCAAATAGAATGGGAAGGAATACTACCAAACTTTCTGGTTGTATTACTCTGATAAGGATACAGCAAACCAGATAAGGACACAACAAAATTAATCTATATGCGCTAATCACCCTGAGGCAAATAGACACAAAAATTCTCAACAAAGTATTTGCATGCCAATTTAAAAACATTGCAGCCAAGATAATATACTATGGGCAAGTAAGTAAAATTTCAAGGATTCAAGGTAGGTTCAGCATATGCAAATCAATAAATGTACGACAGAATATAGAGTTAAAGACCAAATGATCATTTCAACTGATATAAAAAAGCCATTCAGTGAATTTCAACATGCTTTCACAACAAAATTCTTGAAGAAATTAGGATTAGAAGGAACATGTCACAACATGATAAAGTCTGTGTGCAACAAACTTATAGTCAACAGTTTACAAAAGAGGAAAAACTGAGAGCTTTTCCTTAAGATTTGAAACAAGTCTGTACTGGTGAGCTGGCCCCTAGAACATGAGCATGGGAGATCCTGCCACACCCCTCATATGGTAGCATGGGCAGGGGAGAGATGTCCCCCACCCTGAGCCTCTCTATGTCTGAGGCAGGTGGGAGAGCTGCCCCTACCCTCACCAGATGCAACACTTGGGAGAGCAAGCCCTGCAACTCGCCCTGGCAGCACAATGGAGCCAACCCTGTTGCCAGAGGTGTGGGTGAGCCAGCCCTGAAGTTGTGAGTGTGGAAGAGCTGTCCCTACTACTTGTCTGTCATATGGCGGTGTCAGCAGGGGAGAGATTCCTCTCTCACCCCTTCCCCTTGCCCCTCACCACCTGTGACAGATGAGAGAGCTGACCCTCCCACTTAGTAGCTGCAGCACTCAGGAAAGCGGGCCCTGCTCCTCATCTGGGCAGCACAGTAGACTGACTCTATCGACAGGGGTACTGGTAAACCAGCGGGAGAACCATCCCTCATCTGCCACATGCCAGCATGGGCGGGCGGGGAGACATGCTTCCTCTCTCTCCAGTGGGAGAGCTGGCCCTGAGGTCATAAGAGCAGAGGAGCTGTCCCTGTACCTCACCAGCTGCAGCACTTGGGAGAGTGGCCCCTACACCTCACCTGGGCAGCAGAGAAGAGCTGGCCATGAAGGTGTAGGTGTGTGACAGCCGACCCGGAGGGCATGAAAGCAGGAGAATGGGCTGCCCCTTGCTCATTGCTGAAAGAGGTGAGCAAATGCTAGAGAGTTCACCCTGGGGGTGAAGACAGAGGAGAGCTGGCAGGCTGACCAACCCTGCAACCACGAAGGCCCAGAACTAGGGTTATCAGTTGGTCCACCCCAACATTCACCCCGTGTATGATCTGCTGGAGCATGTCCTGCAGACCAAAAGTTGCAGAATCTCCACAACACGGGGTAACAACAGGATATCCAAGAGGAGTCCTGGTGAGGGCCCAGCATCGATAAGGTGGGGATGTTGCAATGGCAGAGGGTGGATACAAAGGGATGGGGAAATGAATGGAATCAAGATGTGTGATGTGATAGACACAAAGAGTAAATAAAAAGGAAGTTAAAAAAATCTGAAATAAGACAATGGTGCCCACTCTCTTTACTCTATTTCAATATAATATTCAAAGTCTTTGGTAAAGTAATAAAGCAAAAGAGAAAAATAAAAGTGAAACCAATAGGAAAAGAAGAAGGCAAATTATTCCTATGCACAGATAGATACTAAGATTCTTTATGTAAGAGACCCTTAAAGACTCCACAAGGAAAATTCTAGCTATGAGAAATAACTTCACCAAAGTAACAGGATACAGCAGTCAACATACAAATGCATTCAGCACCTTTTGTATATGACAGTAATGAACTTGCCAAAAAATTTAGGGAAAATACTGCATTCACAATGGCTTTGAAAAAAAAAATAAACAAATAATCCTAACAAAGCAGATGGTAGATGATAAAAATTTTAAGTGCTAAGAAAAATTAAGACTCTAGAAGATTTAAAGGCCTTCTGTGTTCATGAATTGTCAGAATTAGTATTGTGTAAATATTTATATTGTCAAAACAGTTTCTATGTAACGTCCATCAAAATTACATGTCGGTCTTCACAGAACTAGAAAGAAATTAAATTTATATGGAAACATAGAAATCTCAGAACAGTCAAATTAATCTTAAGAACAAAGAACAATGTAGGAGTTATCACAGTGCCTCATCTCAAATTGTGTCGTAGAAGTGTGGCGACAAAGACAGTGTGAGGATTTAAATAAGAATGGCCCCCATAGGCTCATGTATTTGAATGCTTAGTCATCAGGGAGTGGCACTATTTGAGAAGGATTATAACATTAGGAGGTGTGGCCTTGTTGCAGTAGGTGTGGCCTTCTTGGAGGAAGTGTGTCATGGGGGTTGGGGGGTATTGAGGTGGAGTTGGAGGTTTCACAAAGCTCACTGCAGGCTCAGAGTCTCCTCTCTCTCTCTCTCTCTCTCTCTCTCTCTCTCTCTGCCTATGGATCAAGATGGAGCTCTCAGCTACTGCTCCAGTGCCATGCCTGACTTCCTGCTGCTGTGCTCCTTGCCATGATGATAATGGACTAAACCTCTGCAATTGCACATAAGCTCCCAATGAAATGCTTTCTCTTATAATAATTGCCTTGTCCATGGTGTATGTCTCTTCATAGCAATAGAACAGTGACCAATGTAGTGGCACAAAAAACGTACATGTGACCAGTGGAATGGAATAAAAGATCTAGAAATAAACTGGGAAGGAGGAATTCAAAAAGAAGACAGTGGAACTCATGTGTCACAGTAGCAGAAGGGTGTTATTGTGGAGAGGGAAAGAGGCCTAGAGGAGTGGGGCCAGAGAAGGGCAAGGGTAGAGTCACTGGTGAGATAGACTTCATCACAAAGTTAAATTCCATGACTTTGCTGTATTCTGGTCATTAGACCCAAGGCTTTGTTTACAGGGAAGGAAGGATATTATACTAAGGTGTGGCTATCAGGAGGCAACGTCTTGGGGGTGGACTTTCTCCTGACCTCAAACACAAAGTGTTTTTTGCTGTAATGTAAACACTGTTTGTTTGTTTTTGTTTTGCTTTTATTGATTCTTTGTGGATTTCACATCATGCATTCTGATCCCACTTATCTCCCCATCCCCTGGCATCTGCCCTCTGCCTTTGCAACCTTCCCCCTAAAATGAAAATCAAATTTAAAAGAAGAACGAAAAGTGAACAAAACAAAGAAACAGAACAAAACAAAAACAAAAATAAAAAACAAAACAACCATCTTATAGAAGCTGTAGTGTGGCCCGTTGAGTCACAGTTTAGCCTTTAGCTCATTCATCTTTACTTGCAGTGTTCAGATTCTGTTGGACAGTACCACCGTACACTGACTCATTTTGCTGAGCAGTTGCCCAATACGACTTTTAGTATGGTTTTTATGTTCCAGTTAGGTAAGTCTTTGTATTTAAAATTTACCTGACATCATGAAATTTGCAGGCAAATGGATGGAACTAGAAAATATCATCTTGAGTGAGGTAACCCAGAATCAGAAGGACTAACATGGTATGTACTCACCCATAAGTGGATACTAGATGTAAAGCAAAGGATAACCAGACTACACCCCACAGCTACAGAGAAGCTAGCTAACAAGGAGGACCCTAAGAAAGACGTGTGGATCACCCTGGGAAGGGGAAATAGATGAGATCTCCATGAGTAAGCTGGGGATGAGGGTGTGAAATAGGGGGTAAGGGATGGGGGATGAGAACATAAGGGAACGGAATGGTTAAGCTGGAACAGGGACAGAGTGGGAGAGCAATGGCAGAGATACCATGATAGAGGGAGACATCATAGGGATAGGGAGAAACCAGGTGCTAGGGAAGTTCCCAGGAATCCCCAAGGATGACCTCATCTTAGACTACTAGCTACAGTGGAGAGGGTGCCTGAACTGGCTTACCCCAGTGATCAAGTTGGTGAATACTGTAACTGTCATCATAGAGCCTTCATCCAGTAACTGATGGAAGCAGATCCACAGGCAAGTGCTGTGGGATGTTCTCTATGCTGTGAATGTGTTGCTCTGATTGGTTAATAAATAAAGTGCTGATTGGCCAGTAGCCAGGCAGGAAGTATAGGCAGGACAAAGAGAGAGGAGAATTCGGGAAACAGAAAGGCTGAGTCAGGAGACCCTGTCAGCCGCTGCCATGAAAAGCAAATGTTTTTATACTGGTAAGCCACGAGCCATGTGGCAACTTACATATTAATAAAAATGGGTTAATTTAAGATATAAGAACTAGATAGCAAGAAGCCTGCCACAGCTATACAGTTTATAAGCAATATAAGCTTCTGAGTGATTATTTTATAAGTGGGCTGCGGGACTGTGGGAGCTTAGTGGGACTCGAGAGAAGCCCTCCAGCTACAGCCACACACCAGGTCGAGCTCTAGGAGTCCAGTCAGAGAGAGAGAAGAGGGATTCTATGAGCAAAGGGCATCAAGATCATGATGGAGAAACCTACAGAGACAATTAAACCATGCTAGTGGAAACTTATAAACTTTAGACCAACAGCTGTGTGGCCTCCTTGGGACTGGACTAGGCCCTTTGCATAAGCACATAACCCGATGTGCTTAAGGGACCTCCTGGCAGTAGGGTCAGAATCCATCCCTGGTGCATGAGTTGGCTTTTTAGAGTCCACTACCTATGTTGGGACACCTTGCACAGCCTTGATGCAGGGTGATGGTCTTGGACCTGCCTCAACTGAGTGTACCAGGCTCTTCTGACTCCCCATGGGAGGCCTTACTCTGTCGCAGGAGGGAATAGGGGATGGGTTTCGGGGGGGGGGGGGGGAAGCCTGGGTGGCAGAAGGAAGGAAGAGAGGGGGATATGTGGTTGGTATGTAAAATGAATAAAAATTTCTTAATAAAAAATTACTAAGGGAAAAAATAAAATTTATATCTCATCTTTTATTTTCTCTGCAAACTCTGTTCTTCATTTTTTCCTGCCTATGTACATCAAATATCCTACACTATTCATTTTGAAGTCATTCCATTAAGAATTTTTAAGAGCCGCTTTTAAGTTCTTGAATACACACGCTCACCTAACTAATGTCAGTGTTCTCTGCTGGAAGCCACCCACTCTAGTTCACCTCCCTCTTTGCTAGCTTTTAATGCTCTGCTGCTCCAGTCATTATTGTCCTTATCGTTGAGTGGATGCTCATCTATGCATGATAACGTATCTACCATGTCTCAGCCCACTGCTTCTCTTAAATGTCACTCTTCTAGCTTCCATTTCTACTTTATTAAAAAAAACATTTCTTTCTTTTGGTAAAATTGATTTAGTGATGAATATCCTCAATATTTGCTCGAATGTCTCTTGGTTAGTCATTTATCCAGGCATAGACTTCTGGGTTAGCTCTGTTTAAAAGTGATTGTGTCACAGTTTGGATGATCTATCTCTAGATAACAAGTTGACTGACAGTACAATTGTCATTGTTTCTTTCTTGTTTGTTTGTTTGTTTGTTTTTCCCAGCAAGGCTTATATAAGTGGAATGGTTTTCTTTGGAGGCTCTGTTTTTTTTTAATAAGAGATTTTCTATTCATTTTACATATCAACTTCAGATTCCCCTGTCCTCCCTCCTCCCACCCCCCAGACTTCTCCCCCAAATGCACCCCCCATTTCCAACTCCTCCATGGCAAGGTCTCCCAAGGGGAGTCAGCAGAGCCTGGTGCGTTCAATTGAGGCAAGTTCAAGCCCCTCCTCCCTGCACCAAGGCTGTGCAAAGTTATCCTTCAGAAGCTCTTGTACTAGTGTTTCTCTCTTCACTGAAGTAAGTCAAGATGTAGTTTGGCCCACGTGCACCCTGTTCTGGTTTGAGATACTTCTACCAATCAGACAATTCTTTCTTCTTTACAATTCTAGAAAAATCTGTGTGTGTGTGTAAACACATGAATATATGTCCAGTGTTCCACACTTGTATACACATGCAAAAGTATACATATGCAGATATATGTATGATGTGTGTGTTTGTATATGTGTGCATATATAACACATTTGCATGCATGTAAAGGTATATTTAATGTTCTAGAGAATAAGCTGATGGTTTAGAGAAAAATTATTTGGCAAGAATCCGAAAGTGTTTTTGTATCCCTTATCTCTCTGCCCCAATGTTCTATTGTGCCCTTTTAGATTTATTGTCCTATTTAGATTTATTGAAAGTTCTTTCTGAAGTAGAGCCTAATCTGCTGCTTGCTGAGTTTAACTCTGCATGGTTCTGGGAACTGGACTCAGGGGCTTTTACGGGGCAGACAAACACTCCATCCACTGAGCTCTACTCTCAACTCTAAATTTAAGGATTTTTCCTAAGATTTATTTTTGTCATTTTGATGTGTGTGTGTGTGTGTGTGTGTATGTGTGTGTGTGTGTGTGTGTGTGTGTGTGTGTGTTGGGGGGGTACATGCATGTGAATCTAGGTGCCTGTGGAAGTTAGAAGCATCAGATCCCTTGGAGCTGTCATTACAGGTAATTATAAGTTTGACGTGGATTCTGGGATACAAACCCAGGTTCTCTGTTAGAGCAGTACATGCTCTTAATCACTGAGCTGTCTCTCCAGCCCTCAAATTTAAAGTTTTTAATGATTGTATTTTTGATGTGTAAATATCTGGTACTAACACCTGCACTGGTGTCTCCAGTTTCCAGAGTCCAATCCCTACTGAGTCTTATTTATGGCCATTCTTGTTCCTAAAGATTTCCTTTTCTTTCTGTGAGTCTTGGTCATACATTGATTTCTCTACGTCTCTGATCAGTTAGATGTTCTGTCTGCATCAGCTCCTTGAACTATATATACATATATGTGCGTATATGGGTAATATATCTCCTGGGCTGTTGTCACCAAGGGAGTGCCTTAAACCAACACAAGCCTAACATTTGTACAGGTTGTGCTGGGCTGTGCCCCTTCTGGAGGTCCCAGAGGACTCCATCCTTGCTTCCCCTCAATCCTGCTGCTACAGAAATCCTGGGTGTTTTATGGTTTGTGGTTACAGCTTTCCACTCTTTTCTTCCCTGGCAGCAATACTGTTCTTCTTGATATATCTCCATGTCCACTTGTTCCTTCTTGTAAGATGCCGAATATTGTGTTATGGCCTGCTATTGTCCTGTATGACTTCACCATAATTGAATTATGTCTATGAAGACTCTATTTCCAAACAAGGTAGCGTTCAAAACTGAGTGAAGGCTAGGATTTCATCATGTATTGTGTATGTGTATTTGTGTGTATGTGTGTGTGTGTGTGTGTGTGTGTGTAGGATATGTTGTATATTGTGTGTATTGTGGTATGTGTGTATGATATGTGAGTGGAGTGTGTGTGTATGGCATGTGTGTGTGTGTGTACACAATATGTGAGTGGAATGTATGTGTATGTGTATGGTGTGGTGTGTGTGTGTATGATATGTGAATGGAGTGTGGGTATGGTGTGGTGTGTGTGTATGGTGTATGTACAGTGTGTGTTTGGTGTGTTTGTGTGTGCATGATGTGAGTGTATGTATTGTGTGGAGTATGTGTGTGGTATGTGTGTATGTATGAGGTATAGTGTGTATGTGTGTGTACTATATTATGAAGTATGGTGTGTGTGTACGGCCTGTGTGTATGTCATGTTTGTGTAGTGTGGTGTGTATAGGTGTGGTGTATGTGTACATGATATGCGTGTATGTATGGTACAGAGTATGTGTATGGGGTGTGTTTGTATGGCATGTGGTGTGTGTGTGTGTGTGTGTGTGTGTGTGTGTGTGTGT
>CABHPQ010138239.1:15525-39866 GCA_902168405.1 Peromyscus aztecus
GTGTGTGTGTGTGTGTGTGTGTGTGTGTGTGTGTGTGTAGTGTATATATGTGAATGTTCTGTGTATGGATGATGTGGACTGTGTGTATGTGGTTTAGTATGTGTGTAGTGTGGTATATGCAGGTGCATTCACCTGAGTATATGCCTGAGAAGGCCGGAGGAAGAGGTTAGATGAGACAGGGTCTCTTGCTGATCCTGAAGCTTGTCCTTTTGGTTAGGCAGGCATGCTGCCTAGTTAGTACCTAGGACCTGCCTGCCCCTACCTCCCAATGCTGGAATTACAGGCATGGCCATGCCCAGCTCTCCTCTGTAGGTTTTGGGGATTTCCAACCATACTTATATATCAAATGCTCCTACCCACTGAGCCCCTCCCCAGTCCCCCTCAGCATACTTTAATCCTTAATAGCAAGTGTGTTCTTTTGTATTCTTTTAAAAACCAGAAACTTGTTGTTAAAATGTACCACATTGATTTATTTGTGTCATCCTTAAATGTAAAACCTACCAGTAGTTGAGACTATAGCAATGTCCAGGATAAACTACTTTCCAGAACATAGAAATGACCCACTCCAGAAGATAAGACTAAATAGAATTAAACTTCAGATAAATAATTAATACAGCCAATAAAATGACGAAATTGAGAACCCTTAACGTTTAATAAAATTGAAACTAAAATTTCTGCTATGTTTCATTTCAAGATGTGGGTAGCAGGCATGTGTTTATTTCAAGACTGTCATTGTGTTATGCTCTTTATTCTCCTCTATCTCTAGTCCCAGGCTTTGGATAAGATGAGAGCATTTGGTAGATGCAGCCATAAGAATGAAGCGCCTCTTTTCACATAATGTGGCTGGCCAGTTTCTGAGAATTGATTTTGCTCTGCAGCATGGGCTGAAGGGATTTGGTGCATGAAGTTATTATTTCGCTAAAATCAATCTATTTCAGACTCCATCACGGGAGCACGGGAGGAACAAAGGCGGTACAGCTTAGATAGTTGTTTTCCTCGGAGAACCAGAGCGGGGCTGAAGGTTGTGAACAGCAGCAGTGGAAGACTGTTAATAATAACAAATGAAGGCAATGCTGTAATACTATGAACCCTTGGAGCGATATGCTAAGAAAAAAAGTATCTTTTCTTTAGGGGTGATTATAAAGAAAGAATTAAGGATAAAATGAGAAGCTGGTTGGAGAAAGAAGGAAGATTACCAAATGCAGGCTTTTGTGAAGGCTTGGTGCCATTCTGAACAAACAGAACTCTGTAGATGTAACGAACCGTCTTATTAAATAAGAAACACAGAGCCAAGGTAAAGATAAAAGCCCAAGAGGTCAGAGCTAGGAGCTTACCCGCGTGCTGCTGGCTAGCTTCTTCCGCCAAGAGACCTCTCCGAAAAGGAACTACTTCCTGTGCGTTCGTCCTTAAATAGAGTTCTGGTTCTTCCTTCTCATTGGTTGTAAACCCAACTACGTGACTGCCTCGTCACTGCCTGTATACAGACCTCTGGACACACATTGGAGCATGTGTCTTCAATGCTGGCTGTATCCTTGAACACACAGAGATCTACCTAGTTCTGCCTGCCGAGTACTGGGATTAAAGGCGTGTACCACCACCGCCCTGGTTTTCCCTATGGTTTGCTAATAGCTTTGACCCCTAGGCAACTTTATTTATTAACATACAAATAAAATCACATTTCAGTACAAATAGAATACCACTATAGAACTCAGTTTTTTTTTTATTGTAACTCTTTAAGACAAGTCTTAATATTTAGACACCTCACAATCCTCCACAGAGCAAGGGGTGGTTTCATCATTGCTGTGGCAATCTTATGTTTCCTATTTTGCCATGATATTTTTTTTACCCTGGGTTTGAATTGTCGTCCATCTTGACTTCTTAATGGTCTAACCCATTGCACAAAACCACATTCTCTTAGAAAAGAAATGAGGGCCGGGCGGTCGTGGCGCACGCCTTTAATCCCAGCACTCGGGAGGCAGAGGCAGGCGGATCTCTGTGAGTTCGAGGCCAGCCTGGACTACCAAGTGAGTTCCAGGAAAGGCGCAAAGCTACACAGAGAAACCCTGTCTCGAAAAACCAAAAAAAAAAAAGAAAAGAAATGAACAAAATTACAAAAAATTAAAATTCGGAAATAATAGGAGGTAAAATCCTGTGTTTGAAAATTTTAACATAAATAAGATTAATAATATTTGGCTAATCTTTACAATAAGGCTCTAAAACCAGTTTTGTTTCTTTCTCTAGGGCTATTGCTACTAACACAGTTCATTTGCAGATTACAAGCAAGCAAAGTTGAGGTCTTTGAGTAGGAACCTAGATGGCCAGGAGATTTTTACAAATCATCATTAAAATTTCTCAGTTGCCAATTTGCAATTCTGAAAAGAGACTTCATGTCCCTAGAGGCCAGACAGGCATTTGCAGGGTGGGTAGATAGAGAGGTGTGTGTGTGTGTGTGTGTGTGTGTGTGTGTATGTGTGTGTGTGTGTTATTTTCTATTATTCTGCATCATAATTTGATAATGTATATATCTGAGCTCTGTTTTAATGAAAACAGTTTCATTAAAAAAGGCTAAGTAATTCATTACCTAACAGTCTCCAGTGTATATACAGGAGGAGCAGGGTTTTAAGTGCTACACAAAGCCAGTACATGTGGAAGAATGTTGTATAAGTTTTATTGCTGCCAATGAAGCCTAAAAGGGATCATGGAGTAAAAGCATCCTATTCCTCTAATTAAACATAAGACTTAGATTTCCTTTTCAGTGTTTTCTCCAAAAGGAAAAAATCTAAACAAATTAAATTTAGTAGATTTTACTGGAGCAAAGAATAATTCAGGAGTCAGGTCTCTGCATCAGCTGATGGAACATGAATGGCTTCTTTCCCCTGGTGAAAAATATGCTTGGCCAGAATCCTCAAAGGCCTGGTGGTGCTAAGTCATGCTGGAGTTTGTAAAAGCAGGAAATCCATGTGGCTTTGTTATTAGAGGCAGAAGACTGATTATAACTGTTTTATATGTATTGATTTCTGCTTTCCATGGAGAGTGAATCCAGTTCCCACCAGCCAGCAATCCGTCCAAGGTGATCCGACTCATTGGTTTTTCCCAATGTCATTTTATTTGCATTGTATGCCTGAAATGTATCACCTGAAGTTTTTTTCTCTTATCAGATCTAAGGATTTAACAAACCAAGTATTGATTAATTAAACCACTGCAGCAATTTTAGAAGTCATCTCATCTATTTTTTCACAACTTACGCTATTGTATCATTATATAACGTAATTATTTAGAGGGTGAAGGTCTTTCAGTGCAGAACTTTACAGACACAGGAAGGATCAGGTAGTCACCTCAGCTCCCCATGAGTCCACTACAATCCCTCCCTTCTAAAATTCAACTTTATTTTTCCACTCTGTGTGCACAGCACTGTTCATTAGGTTACCATTGGCATTTTGACCTGAGTCTATTTTATGGAGTTCATTTAAATTCCAGTTCATATCATTCCCAGTGACTGTTGACTTCCAATGAAGCTCTGTCAGAGCATTTCCCTGTGCTCTGCTGATGTGAGGCTGGCAGTTTTATGAAAACCACCAGTTTCTGCCTTGGAGTTTGGGAGCTGCCCACCCAGCCCAGTGGTAGGACTGTGGAGTGTCAGAATCCTTTCCACAAATCTCCTCGAATTTCAAGACAAGTAGTAGAACAACAATAAAAAATGAACTCTTTGTAGGTAACAAAATATAAAATGAAAATAAAGATCAAATGAGTCCTTGCAATAATGACAGCTGAAGGGGGATTTGGTTATTTCTATGGCACACAACAGTTTTTGATACCTATGATTGTGAGTGATAACCCTACAACAGAAACATTAGATTTTATGAATTCCGTACAGTTTCTCAAATGTATGTTAATAACACAACCTGTGAAATATAACTCACTGTTTCTCATATAATTTAATATACCACATAACCCAATTAGTTTAGTATCTTCTTCAGATACATTTCTAGGACCTACCTGGAAAAATCCCATAATTAATGTTAAGAAAAAAGGCTTAATTTAGAATTTAATTTTGGGAAATTTACTGAGAACATCAAGGGCTTAAAACTCCTAATCAAAATACAATTCATGAACACCAACAGCCATTCACTGAAGTGAGTCATAACTGAAAAACTTCAAGGTAAAATACAGAAAATTACAGTGTAGAAAGTTATCTTAGTCATCTTAGAAAGGGTTTAGTTTTCTTAAGTGATAGAAATCTAACAAAGACAGTATAAGGTGCGGGAAATTATTTAAATGAAACAATCTTTGTTTGCTAGGCTCAGTGCTTAAAAGGTAAAGAATCCTCCCTGCCCCTTTTTTCAATTTCCTACTGAGAATAGACCTGTACTTCAAGGAAACATTCTTGTTATAAAGAAGACCCATTTTAGGCAATTTGACCATATGTAAAATCCCCCTCCAAAATGTCATCTTCCAAACCTGTACTACTGTGTCATCCACTTTGCTGTCCCATTGCATTTTTCTTTGTTATTCTGAAACACTGTTTTATTCACCATAAAGTTAACCTCTCTCTCTTAGCAAAATAAAATGAAAAGCAAAAGAAAACAAAAGGGACCTTTATAGTTCTTTTCTCAAACAAATATATCTTACTTTCTTCGTGCACTTGCATATAAACATTTCCTTTGTCATTTCTAGTAGTTTTAATTCAATGGATTAATTAGAATCCTTCAACTTTAGTGACCTTTATTTCTGATTGATTGTAGGTAGTTAAAGAAATTATCTGTCAAAGAGTTTGCTGCTGGTGTGATTAGCTGATGCTCAGAACCACTGCTTGAAAGTACTCTAGGACTGTCCAGCTGAAGGTAGAGTCTCAACCTTTAGTATGTAGATGGGTATTCTGAAGGATCTTCATAAAATTCAGACACACTTGGTACAGCTGAGTTGGTCTGGAGAAAGATTGGCCATTTCAAGTAAATTTAAAGTAATTCAAGGCTAGGGCACCTTGAATAACAGCAAACTAACATGACTGCTCTCAGCCATGGCTGCATACAGGCTCAGCTGAAGAGTTTTAAAGTGCTGTTGCTTGAGTGCCACCCCCTGGATGTTTTGGTGTAAGTATCTAGAACACAGTCTTTAGGTTTTCTCATGCAACCGGAACTACTGAAATAAAACCCACAGGTCCTTCCAATCAGCTTCATAGTTTCAGGTTTTACATTCAGATCTTTGATCCACTTTGAATTGATTTTCGTGGGGGGGGTGAGAGATGTGGATCTAGTTTCGTTCTTCTATATGTGAAAAACCAGTTTCCCCCAGCACCATTTGTTAAAGAAGCTGTCTTTAACACACCAAAAACTCTAAATAAACCACAGAGATACTTGCACCACTAGGAAATGGAATCAGTGTGAATGACCATCAGCAGATGAATGGGAAAAGGGAATACAGTACTTTGCACATATTGGTATTTTATGTAGTCATAAAGAAAATTGAAATCATGACATTTGCAGGGAAATGAATGCAACTGGAAATCATTATGTTGAGTAAAATAAGCCAGATATAGCACCTAGAACTGTGTGTGTGTGTGTGTGTGTGTTTATATATGTGTGTATTTGTAGGTTACAAAAGCAGAAAAGAGACTATGAAAGGGTGGAAGGATCTTAAGGGAAGTGAGGAGTAGAAAGGGTGATAGAACACTTATATGGGAAGTCAGAGGGGACTGATGGGAAGAAAGGGAACCAGTCATAGAGGAGATCAATGGGGAATGGAAAAGAATGAGAAGAAAGCGTAATGATACATGTATAAAGACATCATGATGAAAGTCATTACTTCATATGCTAACCAAAAAATATTCATTAATAAAAGGAAAATCTGTGGGTTGGGCGTGGCCCTTGGGAATCTGATGAAACCTCTCACAACGAAGTACGCTTTCCAGAACTCCTGGTGACCTGTGTCGAGACCTTCCCTGAGAGCCTTTTTTTTTTTTTTTCATTTTCCCTTTCCTCCTCCGTGTAAGGATAAACCTTTGACTTCTCTAGAGCAATCAATGGGTCATACTACATGAAGGTCCCTCATGCTAGACTCTTTCTGCCGTCAGGGTAGTAATATGTATACATTATTTCTCTCATTTAGGAGAGCCTCATCCACTACATGCTACAGAGTGGTTTCTGTGGCTTTTTGTTCAGCCCCTTCCTAACTTCTTCACAGCAGGCTAAATGGGACTGGGGCAGCACTTTCCCAGGGACCTCTCTGAGGAGACCCAGCTGTGTTATCTGATAACATTGCACACACAGGCTTTACTGATGTGTGAATCTATGTTCAGCTGTACGGGTCACAGGGTTTTAAACTTAATTTTACCACCAGCCTAAGATGTTGTATGATTAAAAACAAAAATAGAAGCCTGTAGTATGTTGTTGTTTGGTTTTACTCTTTTGTGGGGCCTGCCACCCAGCTCCCAAATAAATGACACATGGAGGCTTATTATTAGTTATGAATGCCTGACCTTAGCTTGGTTTGTTTCTTGCCAGCTTTTCTTAACTTTAAATCAACCCATCTATCTTTTGCATCTGGGCTTTTCCTTTTCTATTCCTATATACCTTTCTTTATTTCTTACTCCATGGCTTGCTGTGTAGCTGGGTGGATGGCCCCTGATGCCCTCCTCCTTCTCTTGTTCCTTCTTTTTTGATCCACCTAGATTTCTCCTTCTATATATTCTCTCTCCCTGTCAGCCCCGCCTATCCTTTCTCCTGCCTTGCTATTGGCTGTTCAGTTCTCTATTAGATCGTCAGGTGTTTGAGACAGGCACAGTAACGCAGCTTCACAGAGTTAAACAAATGCAACATAAAGAGAAGTAACACACCTTTAAATATTCTGCAACAGTAGTATCAGAAAAACAAGGGTTAAAGTTTTACTCATTATTTACTAGTTCTGGGAACTTTTTCCATCATATCATCTATAAAGTGTTAATTTTACCCTGGGAAGGGTGAGGATTAAGATATGAACTTAAATCATGTTAAACAATATATTTTTATCATCCCATTTAACCCGTATCAACCCATTTAACTATGCTACCGAGTGGGGAATGTGGTAATTGCCATTTTGCAGGTAAGCAAACAAGTTAAGGTGACATGCCCATATCATCCAGATAGTATGAAATTTTGCACATAGAACCTGGTTTTAAGAACAGCATGCAACAGCAAAATGGAAAGTTACAAAAGAATATGGAGAAAAAGAACAAGTCTTTTAATACTAGACTTCTTAAGACTCAGACGCTGTGTTTCTAGCAAAGGCTTTGTAACTAGGCTGCTCAGTCTGTCTGTGTGTGCTTTGAATGTTAGCACCAGGATTCTGCATAATCCTCTCTGAGAGCAAGAACAGAACACGGCACAGTCAGCGAGGCTTTGGAACTTTGTGTGTGGAACTTTGATGCAGTAATGCTCAATGTTTTTTTTGTTACAAGCTTGGTTTAACCGGGGTTAATATGTCAACTTTTATTGTTGTGCTTGTAATGAGTTAACTTAGATTAACACACCAACTTTTATTGTCACACTTGCTTTTAAAGAATCACAGTCTAAATCTTGTCTTAAATTCTTCTTGTAAGAGATGTTTCTTACCAATTTCTCAAGCCTGGTTGGGGCAGAGGGAAGCTCCTTCACAGAATCCTGGCAGAATGCTTGCCTGATAGTGGTTTTCCCATGGAAGGTTCCAGACATCTGATCAAGCACAGAAAAGCCTCCTCATAGCTTGCCAGCATAAAGTAACTCTTGTAATCACTGACTACTGGGTTGTCCTAAGCAGGTGCTTCATAACCGATTCCACACAAATCAGGAAGGCAGTGGTGGCCGTCTTGTGAGCATTCATCCTTTTTCTATATCCCTCTTTCTTGTGAGCCTAAAAGAAAAAAAAATCTATTCCATAAGGAAAAATGTAGGTCACAGTTTGTTTTGATGATAGCTGTGGGCTGTTTCCAAGGCTGTGAATTCTCTGTAACATTGATTTAGATATTTCTCAGGAGAATGTGCATTGGAATATAGATTTGATCATAGAGTCATCAGTTCCCTGACCATTCAGCACCTACCTGTACTTTATCTGTGAGGCCTTTTAGGTGAAATACTTACTTTGATTTTATCCCTAAGACTGAGCCTATGGAACCTCATTAATTAAACTAATCAGAAGAGACATCTTCCCTTGATCCTTATGTTTTCTATCTGTGATATGGGAAAAGTAGGTGACATTTGGCTGATTTCTATATCTCTTACCTCCTAGGAGTGTAAAAGTTCCCTACTAATCTTCTATCAATGTATCACACACACTGTGGATTAAAACCTCATAGATTTACCATCATAGCTCTGGAGGTCAAAACTCCAGCATGGCAATGAAATCAAGGGACAAATAAAATGGTATTCTTTCTGGAAACTCTAGAGACCTAGTTTCAGTACCTTTCCAGATGCTAGCAGCTACAGTACTCCTCTCTTGTAATTGCCTTCCTCCATCATCAAGACTGACAGAGCAGCTTGTTCAAATCCCCGCGTCTGTCCTCTGCCTTTCATTGACATATTATCTCTGAGTCTGACACTCTTCTCTCTAAATGTGGTAAAAAGCCTCTCATGGTAACATTGAAGCCACTCAAATATTTCACAACAGTCTCTACCTCGAGGTCTTAATCATAGCCACAGAGTCACTTACATGATGCAGTGATGGATTTCAGAAACTAGGATGAAGACATCTTTGGGGAGTCATTATTCTGCCTGCACATATACACTGTCTAAAGGTCCATGAGCTAATGCATACTTAGATATATGTATATGTATGCCTGTGTAGATTTTTTACACTTAGTAACAGGCTGCTCTGCTCTGCTGGGGCAGAAATGCTTATAAGAACTCAACTACTGTTACAGACCATATGGTTTCAGTAAGGACAGATCTCAACAGAGGGCTTTATGGAATGGGTTTTGATGGTGATATAAAAGTGATCCCTTCCTAGAATAAGTAAATGTAGCATGGGATCTAGTAAAGTGTATTCAGAAAGCAAAGAAACGAAATTTCATGGGTGGCACACAGCTGTGTTTTAGGAGAGTTCTGAAGTTCCTTTAATTCTGAATGTTTTCCTCTCTTGTTTTGTAGACTACTAAGTCAGCTCACTAATGTTTTCATGCACTGAAAGTCTGTGCCTTCTGATGTTAATACTTGTGGAATGAGAGTTTTTTTTTCTGACAGAGAGGCATTATAGTTGCATACAAGACACACAAAGGCTAATTGGTCTATGAGAAGTCACACAGCTAGAAACACGCAAATAAAATGATAGGTGGTTACCTTTCATATTAGAACTTTATTCTTATAGTGATCGGATGAGAATAAGTGCTGGTTTCTGAAATGCAAGCGTGCTTCTGTCCTGTTTAGCAATGCTGACGTACCATAGTAGTAGCAATGAGGAACTAAATGGGGCATGGTATTTTATGCAAAAGTTCTTACTCCAGATGTCTGCAAAATTAGAGTCAATGTGTAAGAAAACTATTACATGAACCATAGTTTGGTAAAATTATCATTGCTGCTGCTTACACACACACATACACAAAAACACACATTCCTTTTTTTCTTTTTATTAAAGTTCTGTTTCCTTTAGAGTTCAAACTTTTTGCATGGAAAAAAAAGGCCAGGGGTATACAGTTGATTACCAAGGAAAATTGTAAAGTTTTCAATATTTTCCTCTGAGAAAATGCCAGCTTCCTGGGATCTGACATTATTTTCATGGAAGCAGAGCACCCCCAGGCTTTGTCAAGCATGGGAGCAGATAGGGCAACCTTGACATTGAAGGTCTGAACACTGCAGTCTTTTACCTGTGATCTGTAGCCTGGAACACTGCCCTATCATGAGACCACCTCTTTGTTCCTTGGCTCTTTCTCCAAGGGAGTCTCAGTTGTGTTTGGAGCTGAGCTGAGCACTGGGCTCATATTGCATGTTTTCCTGCCTGATGCTTATACCTTGTTCTTCTCAAAGCAGAAGTGAAGACCGTTCGTTCCCTAACCTCGTCTAGGTAACATATGATTACTGATTTCTCACAGCAGCACTTGGTTATCCTACCTGTGACAAATGTCCCTGGAAATTCATTAGCTCTGCTTACCTTTCTCTCTTGCCTCCATCACCTTGGGATTAAGGAACACCGATGACTACTTTTCTCCAATTATCTGCTTTCCTAACTCAGGGATTAACATAAGCCCCTACTGCTGGCACACAGTCATCAATGTGCATTAATGAAATACTTAAAAAATCAGTAAAGGTGAAGATAGTTGAAAGCTACCTTTTATTTCTACAGGTAGATGAGGATGGGGCTCAGCGGAGATACATACCTACACGGTGATGTAAGTGAATACATCATAATGATCATGATTTCTGAGTGGTGGGAACAAAATGCTGGTCCAAGACATCACTGTTCATAAAGATTTCATGTTACTCATCTAACTGGAGCTTCCTTCACCACTGACAGAAGTAGACAATATTTACTAAGAGAACCAGAACAGACTCAGTAAAGCAGTTTGATATCCTTTTAAGAAAAAAAGAAATGTCCTGTGTTGAAAATATTTTTAAAATAATGAAAATCTGAATTAAAACTTACCCAGTAAATCCTCAATTAAAAACAGTATTTTAGTGCTGTTGAGATGGCTCAGTGGATAAAGGTGCCTGTTAGCAAGCCTGAGGACTGAGTTCTATCCCCAGGAGCTACACAGCAGAAACAAAGAATGGGCTTCCAGAAGTTGGCAGTTGTGCATATGCCAAGGCAGGCATGCATGCACACACATGTATACAAATAAATGAGTAAGTAAACAAGTAAGGGTAATAAAAAAATTTATGTTTCTTTTAAAAAGGGTAAAAAATGTTTTCCCCAAATTAGCATCCAGTTCATTTTTTTTTCAATTTAGATATTTCTATTTAAAAATCTTGTGTGTATGAGTGCTAGCCTACATATATTGTGCACATCATATGTGTACCTAGTGCCTGTACAGGCCCTGAGAGGTCAGAAGATGGCATAGGATCTCCTGAAACTGGATTTACAGATGGTTGTGAGCTGCCACATGGGTGCTAGGAACTCAATCTGGATCCTATGCAAAAGTAGCAAGTGTTCCTAACAGCTGAACAAGTTCTCTGTCTCATTGGCCCTCTTTTAAAAGTATTTTTATTAATTATTTATTTTATATGGTATATTTTGATCATATTCACTCCTAGACTTCTCCCACAGTAGTCTTTACTCATCTACCCAGTCAACTTCAAATTTTCTTCTCTTAAAAAAAATTTGAGTCCAATTTATATTGTCCAATTACTCTTGGGTGTGGGGACTGCTGTGAAGTATGGCCCACATACCAGAGGCCACACCACTAAGAAAAACTGAATTCCCCTCTCCCAGCAGCTATTAAAATGCCAACTGCTCCTCTAATGGGACTTTGTGACCACCTCCCTACTGTATGCTGGGATTTGGGCTGGCTCGAGCTAACTCCTGTCACTTCTGTTTGGGGGATAATATCTAGGCATCTAGAATTAAAAAAAATGATAGTATTCTTGGTGTGGATATATTCTTGCTTTTGTTCATTGAGTGATTGGATATTTGTTTTTGTTACTTCAACTTGATAGGTTGTGGACCAGCTTAATGGTACTTGGTGTTCCACTGAACACTATTTTGATGTATGAATATAGTGTCAGATGTGATGTCAGCTCAGGTAGGGGTAGATGTAACTTCTGAGCTCATTGTGGGTGGGGAGCCTGGGTTCTATAAGAAAGCAGGCTGAGCAAGCCATAAGGAGCAAGCCAGCAAATGCCACTTCTCCATGGCCTCTGCATCAGTTCCTGCCTCCAGTTTCCTATCCTGCTTAGGTTCCTTTCCTAACTTCCTTCAATGGTGAACTGTGTGGTGGTTTGAATGAAAATGTAGGCCTATAGGGAGTGGCACTATTAAGAGGTGTGGCCTTGTTGAAGTAGGTGTGACCTTGTTGGAGGAAGTGTGTCACTGGGAGGTGGGCTTTGAAATTTTAGGTGCTCAAGCCAGGCCCAGTGTCTGTCTGTCTGTCTGTCTGTCTGTCTGTCTCTTTCTGCTGCTTTCTGATCTAGATGTAGAACTCTTGGCTCTTTCTTCAGTATCATGTCTGCCTGTATGCCACCATGATAATAGACTAAACCTTCGAACCTGTAAGCCAGCCCCAATGTTTTCCTTTATAAGAGTTGCCGTGGTCATGGTGTCTTTTTATAGCAGTAGAAACCCTAACTAAGACAAACTGTAATGTGAAAGTGTAAGCCAAATAAACCCTTTCCTCCTCAAGTTATTTTTGGTCATGGTGTTTGATCACAGCAAAAGTGACCCTAACTAAGACAGAGACAGAATGGCTTTGTGGATCATTACCTAGAGTTCTGGCTTGTATTTCACACAGTGTCAAAGAAGGGCAGTGGGTTGGGTGGATAACAGGCAGGCAAGTAGGTGAGCTTCCAGTCTCCCTTTTAAGTTCCATAATATATAATACAGCGTATATAATAAAACATGTGAGCAAATGAAATAGGAAGACCCTGCATCACAGATATCAGGCAGTGTAAATTGTTTTCCTAGATTTGATTCTCCATTCTTTGAAAACATTTTCTTTCCTTCCTAAATCCTTCTTGGAAATATATCAAACTGTTTTGACTCCTGTTGACATTTTCAGTTTCTTTTTAACTAGCCATATGTAGATATCCCAGGGTCTCTTCTGATTTAGCTCACTTCCTGTTCTCAATCTCTGAGTCACTTCCTTCAGCCACTTGGCTGTAAAGAGTTGGTCTGTCTTACTGAAGCAGTAGGCTTCCCAAAGCTTTGTTTCTGCAGCCCGCAGCTTCCTTCACTCTGTGTTCCCATGTATGGGCA
The DNA here is from genome assembly GCA_902168405.1 of Peromyscus aztecus. NCBI lineage: Eukaryota > Metazoa > Chordata > Mammalia > Rodentia > Cricetidae > Peromyscus > Peromyscus aztecus. Next base: position 28,375 of record CABHPQ010138239.1, read on the forward strand.
GTGTGGAGATTCCAGGCACACCTTCCCTAGCTGTTACCCGCAGATTTCTTGCTCTGTGTTCTTCTTATCATGGTTTTATGTTAGCTCTCTCACCCTTGTGGTCATGTCATTTGTTCCTGTCTATAGCTTGTTATAATATGCCATTTCTGTTTCTTTGAGATTGAATTTAGGACACTCAAACACAATTCACTGCTCCCTCCTTTTCCTCTTCCTTCCTTCCTTCCTTCCTTCCTTCCTTCCTTCCTTCCTTCCTTCCTTCCTCCTTTCCTTCAAACAGAGGAGTTTTGAGTTGGACAAAGGAAAACAATAATGAGAAAGGAAGAATATTCCTTTGTCCTTTTAAACACTGTTGAAATATTTATGGGTGTATCCCCTATAGCAGACCCTAGCCACAATAAATGAGCTGTAGTCTTTGCTCTCTCAGAAGGACCATCTTGAGGGAGGAGGGTTTGTGCTGAGGAAGGCACATGTTAGGGGAGTACAGTGAAGTTTTCAAAGCAGACAGGCCTATCAATGGATTTGGAAAGTCAGGAGAGGTCTTCCTAGCGAGGCCAACTTCTGAACCCACAGGCCTGTTTCGGGAGAACCAAACAGATCTGAGGTGAGATAGAGCCGGAAGAACTCAGATTTCTGAAAGAACAATGTGGTTGAGGCAGAAGCTACAAGGTGTGACAAGCAAAAGAGAGCAGTGCTGGGAAGGGAGGTTTGCTTCTGAGGGAGATGCAGTTCTGCACTCTGAGAGGTGACATGATCCCTCGGTGATTGTATTGGATAAAGGATTGACCTGGAAATCAGGAAGTGGTATTAGAAACAAAGACACCGGAGAGGGGTTTGGGCAGAAGACCAAGGACAAGCAGATAACTCTGTGGTGCAGGTGACAGGCAGAAGGATGCTCTTGGCTGTTCTGACTCTCTGGCTCCAACAAATAGGTGAATGTTGAGTGAGAGCACATGTGAGAAAGAACGGGTTTTATAAACTGAAAGATGCTGAGGTTTGTTTGTTTGTTGTGGGAATAAATGCAGAGATGAGCATATATAGATCTGAAGTCTAGGGATGGGGATGTGGATTAGAGGATATTATTAACAGTAGCTGGTCAATTGCTGTGTGCAATTCCTTACCCACAATTCTAAGGCTTGAAAGCTTTGAAAATTGGTTTCAAGTTTCATGCAAACAAACACTGACACCAGTGTTTCAAACTGGTGTGTATGTGTGCGTGTATATACTTGTGCATGTGTATGTGTGTGAACATGTGTGTATACACATGGGTGAAACAACGTGGGAACTTATTAAGAAAGATTCCCTCACTAGGCTAGGACAGTACACACCTGCATGTGGATGTGGCCTTCTCACATAAGCTGGGCTTTTGTTTGTTTGTTGTTTTTGTTTTAAGAAAGGATCTCATGTAGCTCAGGTTGGAGAAAAAACACTGAGCTGTTTTGTCTGAGGGTATTTTAGAGCACTTACGGTAGAAACTGGACGAAGACTGGAGTAATTTTTGTTTAACTTGTTGGCTTTCTGGATTATCATGGTAAAAGCCAAAGGAGGGCCCACAAGCTCTACGTGTGTTCTCCTCACCCAGCTAGGGAGAAGAACATGTGTCACATGCTGTTTATATGCTGTCCTTCTACTTAGGGGTGTTTGAAGGCCCACTCCGTTGATCTCTGATTTCTTTGATGACTGCTGACATTGACTGTGTGCTAGCCATTAGCCCTGCCCATCACTGCTACTGTTGACTTTGCAGGTGTCATGCTGACTATTAGTTAAACTATATTCTCTTTGTTCTCAAATTCACATGGCCACCTCGTAGTTCCACCATAGAGCTGACTTCTGTTGTAGCTACTAAGATGAATCTGCAGTCCTTCTTGGTCACCTTAACTACTGTCTGTGGAGTGGTCTGGGATGGTCTCCTTTCTGTTAGAAGCCACCCTTATCTGAAGGTTAGTCGCTTGCAATTGAAAGACCCCCGAAGGCAGTCTTCCCTCAGGAGAGACCCTCGCCCAAGGATCACACCGAAACCACGAGTCAGATGCAAACAGCAGGAGGCTTTATTCAGGAACACGGGTACCCGGGGCGACGCAGTCTCTCAAGAAGCTCAAGAGACTGGCGCGCCCACGGGCTGGAGCAGAGGGTTTTTATAGGGTCGGGCAGCCGAAGCTCGGGTTACAGAAGCAAGAAGCCTGGTTACAGGGTTTTGATTGGATGATGCAAATGAGGCCAGGTCAAACCCAGGACAGCTCGTGGTTCCCCCAGCCCCAGCTCCCCACGCCTGCTGTCTGGGCTTTTGTCTAGGGTACAGGGTGTTTTCCTGACCTTTGCTAACCTCAAATGTCCTTGTTTATTCAAAGACAGCTAAGCTAAGCTAGGCTAGGCTAGGCTGGGAGGATGGGGGTCTTTCACAATTAGCAGTCTTAGAAGTGAGAATATTAGAAGTGAAAAGGCACCAGTTCCTTGCTTATGTTCCACAGAGCGTTGTGGGGGCCGGGCAGCTGGATGGTCATCACTGTCTATACTTCCCAGGGCCCTGTCTTTCCTTTTGTCTCGTCAGTTTAGTTGTCTCATAATAAGCAGGGTATAAACAAGCTCTCTGATTTATCTTCCCCACTGCTCCTGACCTCTCTGTTTAACCCTAACCTTCCTAACCTTAGCATCTTTTGTTACCATACCATTTGGATCAACACGCAGCTTTCATCATGAGGTCTTTCCTCATACCACCTTTAGCTCCTGCCTCAATCAATTCGCATAATTTAGTAGAATCAATATTTGCACCCAAATTAAATAATGGGAAAGTTTACATCATCAAATACGCAACTAGCATTGCTTTCCAAATGGATGCTTCCTGGTTGCAAATATCTCAAAACAAAGCAACATTTTGAAAGTCCAGCTCAACAAGTTGCTTGCATGTTACCAAGCAAAGACTGAGCTCGGGCTCTGGTGTATTATCATGGTGTCAAAAGCTAGCAAATGTTAGAGAGATGGCTAGTTGTCTTAGATTTCTATTGTGACGAAACACCATGACCAAGGCAACTTATAAAACAAATATTTTAAATGGGCTTACAGTTTCAGAAAGTTATGGTCCTTGATGACCAAGCAAAGGCACGGTGGCAGAAGCAGGTGAGAGTTCCCAACCTGATCTATGACTAGGGGCAGAGAGAAGCATACTGAGAATGGTGCGGTCTTTTGAAACCCCAAAGCCAGCTCCTGGTGACATGTCTTCTCCAACAATGCCACACTTTCTAGTCCTTCCCAAACAGTTCTACCAGCTGGGGACCAAGTATCCAAACAAGAGACTATAGGGGGCATTTTCATTCAAAACACCACAATCATTAAGATATAGTAACATGAGCCCAGCCTCCTGCTGTAAGGAAGTGAATTTTTAGAGTGTTAGCTTCAGTGTGATGAATCAGCATTTTAAGCCATGTATGTCCATGGACTCACACATCATTTCATCCATCCTCAGAGGCAGATGAACTCCAGCCATTCTATGGGAAGCACCACTATATTCTGCTTACTGGATTCTCTTAAATTGTGTCCTTGCAGCAAATTTAAGGCACAAGTGTAGATTTGGAGCCTTGCCCTCCTTTGCCCAGCTGTGCAGCCTGAACCCAAGCTGAGGGTCCTACAGAAGGTAAACAACTCAAAATAGCTGCAGGAAATACCTGAAACTGACTAGATTCACTAGATCCCTTCTTCCCCAAGTCTATATGAACAAAACAAACTGCTGAGCATCACTCAGACAAGCCATGCTGCAAAAGAGACTGTGAGATCAGACCAGCTGACTGGAAGAAGCAGAGACCAGCCAAGCTATGTGGAAAAGGCTTAGAACAAGCAAGTTACTTAGAAAGGACACTCTCCAGCATATTGAGCGGCCTGCAGGCTGTGCAGTTTGCTCCAGGTTCCCAGCTATGGTGAGCTGAAGCGGTCTTTGGTGATGCAGCCATCCTTGAGTCATTTCTGCTCCTATAAATAACCCACTCCCCATATTCCTGTAAGTAACCCCCAATAAAACTCATTGTTACACAAAGTTGGACTTCAGTGGTATCCATACTTTGGTCTCTCTTGGGGCCCTGTCTGGGTTGAGCAGATGTGTGTGTTGCATCTCCCCAGGAAAATGTCTTGTTATATGACATGTATACATTGTATTGTGATATTCCCCCACCCCCTCAAATTCCTGCTGAACCCCTTCTTCTTCTCAACTAGTCCTCTTCTTACTCGTTTTTGTGTCTTTTATTTTTGTGACACTGGATTTAGTCAGGGTTGTTTGCATAAGTATAGGTGGCAGGCTATTTGTTGGAGCATGTGCAACTTACCAGTGGCTGTACTGCTGGACAACATTATTTACCTCTCATGGTAGCTGTTATCTGCCTTTGAAGTATCTCAAGGAATAAGGAGTCTCATAAGCTCCTCCATCTGGGCTAGAACGTTGATGTTGAAGGGGACTGATCTTGTGTAGGTCTTGTGCAGGTAACCACAGTGAGTTCATTATATCAGGGACTCACATGTTCCTATGAGCTTTGATAACAGCCATTGACACAATAGTACCTAATCAGTCTTTAAGCAAATATTATGCACAGATGTTTTCTAATTATTTATCATACTTTCAACTGCTTAAGGAAGCCAAACAACAAGACATCATTATTAAGCTTAAATAGTATGTTCTCCTTAATAGAATTGCTCCTAGCTTTAAAGAATTACTACTTTAGAACATAGATATTACAGCATTTATCAACTGTCTTGTATAAGGAAAACATTAAGTATAGAATAAACTGCTTTCTTGTGGGAGACTGAACACCCAGGAGGACGTTGGATTCCATCAGAGGCTTTTCACCTTTTATGGACTTTCAACTCTTTCATTATTGTGTAGATTGTAGACAGTTAATAACACTGGAAATATTTTTTTTTGGCCATAGCCATTTAAACAAATTCTGTCTGGTAGAAAAACCCATTATTGTCTATTTCACCATTTTTTTTTTACTCCATATTAATGAAAATTCTTTGACTTTTTCTTTGATTGTACTTCAATACTGGTCTGATTCCCACTTGAATTGATGAGTGAAAGTATTTGGTGTTTCATTTTATAATGTATTAGCATCACGACTCTGTTATTCTCTTTTAAATTTCTGTTACTAACTTTCTGGCATGGAATTTTGAAATTGAAATTTAATTTTTAAAAGACTTACTGGCATGGGATTTTTTTTCCTCTTGACTTGCAGTAATTTGACAAGACAATTGCTAATATCTACTCAAATCCAATATAATTATTGCTGGGATTAAACATCTGCGAAGAACTGTGACTTAGCTTGCTGAGAAATGAAGAAAGAATATTTTCCTTATAATTACCATAACTGTTTATGTAATTGTGTTCTGTGAGGAATGTAATGGGTGAAGTGACTCCTTATTTCCATTTTTGCTGTTGACATTCATGTTAGGACACCTTTTGTTGTTGTTAACAGAATCCACAAACTGGGTGTTGATCTCTCTCATCTGGGATATTTACAGTTATGCAGTGGAGGACCATAATACTAAATCTGGTAACATGATTTTATGTATGCAAAACTTCATGTAAATTTTGTGACCACAGAAGTTTGTAGCCTGTTGCTTGGATTGGAGAAGGGAAGCAAAGGAGACTCTTCAGACAGGTCCGTGATGTGTTGAGTCAAATGGGACTGTCTCATTAACAATGATAATGATTCAGACTCAGTGCAAGTGAAATCATGGTTGCTGGAAGAGTATCTACATCCACTAGCTTACTAAACCAACATAATAGGTAGTATCTATTTATAAATATTTGTCCTTGAACCCCCAGGAAAGCATAGTCCTCACCCCTCATCAAGGAAACCTCTGTTTGCAATAGATGGAGAACACTATAGAAAACTACAACCAACAGAGTTATGAAGCCCAGTCCCATCGGATACATCTACAAAACACTTCCACACTTAGGGCTAAGGAAACATTGTGAAAGAGGGGGAGGAAAGATTGTAAGTACCAGGATCAGGAAGTTTGGTATGAGACTGGGTCTCTTAGTAATGTCAGATGCTACACCCATAAAGCCTCATCAACATGGCTGCCCAAACATGAGCTGAAGAAGGATGATGACATCGAACATGCCAAACTGCATGGGGAAAAGCCCACAAGGCTTTAACTGTACACCAAAAACTACAGGCAACTGAGGAAAGCCGGGAACAGGTGAGGTGGCCCTCCCCAGGGAAGAGCACATGAGTTGGTTGTTAAGTGCCAAACTGTTAGCCCTGAAAATATACATACAAGTAGCATTATATGAGAGGAACAGGCTATATTTAGGAACATATATGTATGTGCATGCAATAACAATGAAAAAAACAGATCATGAATTTAAAATATAGTGAGGAGGGGCATAAGGAGGAAAGGGAAAATGTTGTAATTAAATTATAATCTCAAAAATAAAAAAGAATATCACTAAAATAGCAATTACAATAACGATGGTTACTTATAAAAATAATGATAGTGATTCAGAACTAGATTGGTCAGGGCTTTCCTTCACTCACTGCCAGTGGAAGGGACTAAAGTGACCTCAGTTTCTTTCAGATCTCCAGATGTGGGGCTGTTAGAATTTCCAGTACAACCTCATAAACCTGGCACAAAGAACCAAAAGATCTACTTGACATTCAAAACTAAATTGCTTCTTCTCTCCCTCTAAGGCTACCTTTGTGCAAAAGTCTTTATAGCGACAAGTTGGTTTTCTTGTTGAATATGTTCTTAGCGTGCCTACACATCCTCAGTTCAAGCACTCCTCTCTCTACAGTGAAGGGAGAATGAAGAACTAGTGTATCCTGCCATGTTCTGGCCACAATCTCCAGGTGATGTGATGCACAGTGCTGGAAGACTTTCAGGCCTTTGTCAGCCCTCTAGGAGTCTTTGCTTTTCTGACTTTAAGGAAATTATCAAATTCAACACTTCCTTGCAAATTCACCACGTTCTCCTACACTGTTACCCTTGGGTTGTGTTATCATATTGATACAAATGCATAATGTCTTTAAAATACTTTTAATTACATTTACCTATTGTGGGAAGAGTGTGTGCATATGCTGTAGAGCATGTAGAAGTCAGAGGGCAGCTTACAGAGGTCAGGGGTCAGTTGTCTTCTTTCACTATGAGGGACCCAGGGATCTCCTTAGCCATTTCACCTGTTTCAATACTGCCTTTTAATAAATTTTACCTTTAACAATTTCATACACGCACACACATATACATACACACATGAACTTTGGTCCTTTTTACATCATATTAACCTCTCTCATCCCTGTTGAACTCCTTTTTCTTCACAAGGACCCCTTCTTACTTTCACGGGTTTTGTTTGTTTTGTTTTTCATGATCTTTTAAGTTTAATTAGGATTGCTTGAATAAGCATAGGTGTGTAGTTATTTCCTGGAGCACTAGTGACTATGCCATTTACAAAAATTAATTCCTCTCCTAAAGCAGTCCTTTACTTCTAATAGGTCCTCAGGGACAGATGGGGCCTTTTGAGCCCATTCTCCATCCATGATGGAATATTGATGGGCAAGTCTTGTGCAGGTAACCAGTTTCCATGAGTTCACGAAGGCAATGGCCACGCCCTGCCCAGAGGACAGCATTTCATGGCATTCCTCTGGCTCTCACATTCTGACAGCCTACTCTTGTGTGATGTTCTCTGAGACCTGTAGGGGGTGATATAGATGTCCTATAGGGATGAAATGCTCAGCATCCACTTGTTTTCTGTATTTTGACCAGTTATGAGTGTCTATAAATAAATGCTTCATTGTTTTCCACCGCACGCAGAAGCTTCTCTGGCCAAGATCGATAGCCTCAGTAATCTAAAGTCCTGAACACAAATCTCTAGAAGGAAGGTTGACAGTGTGTTCATTTAGAAAAACAGCTTTAGAAGATTCTCTATGGCATTTCTAGCTATAAGCTTTTGGCAAGTATAGTGGTATTCTATTTGTACTGAAATGTGATTTTATTTGTATGTTAATAAATAAAGTTGCCTAGGGGTCAGAGCTATTAGTAAGCCATAGCGAGAGCCGGGCGTGGTGGCGCACGCCTTTAATCCCAGTACAGAGCTAGGTAGATCTCTGTATGTTCAAGGATACAGCCAGCATTGGAGACACACGCTCCAATGTGTGTCCGGAGGTCTGTACAGACAGGCAGTGACGAGGCAGTCACGTAGTTGGGTTTACGACCAATGAGAAGGCAGAACAGAACTCTATTTAAAGACGAACGCACAGGAAGTAGCTCCTTTTCGGAGAGGTCTCTTGGCGGAAGAGGCTAGCCAGCAGCACGCGGGCAAGACTCTTAGCTCTGACCTCTTGGGCTTTTATCTTTACATTGGCTCTGTGTTTCTTATTTAATAAGACGGTTCGTTACATCTACAGGCAAGGTTTACAGTATCAGACTTGAATTCTATCCTATGAAGTGGGCCTCCTTCAGTTCAACTAGACCACTCCTACTTCTTAGCTGTTATGAACAGAAGGGCAATGAACACGGATGCACAAGTATCTCTTTCACAAATTATAAAATCCTTGGGAAATATGACCAGGAGTGGCAGAGACAGGCCGTATAACATTTCTATTTTTTGCTTTTGTGAAAAACACCCACACTGATGTCCATGCAGCTACACTAGTTCACACTCCCACCAACAGAGGATAAGTCTTCCTCTTTCCACACAAGCTCACTAGCTCTTGTGTGTGTTTTCTTGATGGCAGCCAGTCTGAGAGGGGTGGGATAGACTTGCAAGGTGGTTTGACTTTCCATTTTTCTGATGACTAAGGATGTTGAATACTTAAAAAATATATTTCATGTGTGTGGATGTTTTGCCTGTGTGTCTGCCTGTGCACCACATGCATGCCTGGTACTTGTGGAGACCAGAGGAGGGCATCATATCCCTTGGAACTGGACTTATAGGTGGCTGCCAGCCATCATGTGGGTGCTGGGAATCATACCCAGGTCTCTGGAAGAGGACTCAGTGCTTTTAATTGCAGAGCTGTCTGTCCAGGGCTGTTGAACACTTTAAAAATATTTACTAGCCACTTATATTTCTGCTTTTAAGAACTCTATGTAGTTCTTTTGTCCATTTCATGGAGTGCTTTGTTTTCTTGATGTTATTTTTAAAGTGATTTTATATTCTAGATACTAACCCTTCGATTACATGCAAACTTTTTCCTGAGTATATTTCTTTATCTGTTCTTGGTGTTTTGTGCTTCCAGATGAATTTAAAGATTTTTTTTCTATTTTTATAAAGAATAGTGTTTGAAGTTTGATAGGGATTGCATTTACTCTGTAGATTGCTTTTAGTGGGACAGCAATTTTGATAATATTAACTCTTCCAATCTTTGTTAGGAAGAAGAATTAAAGAGGCAAAAGAGAAAAGCTAAGTACATGTATGACATGTAAAATACTAAGTACTTGTATGACATTATCAAGAAGTAAAGGATTTTAAATATATTAATGTTAATTTTTATTTTATGAAATATGCTCTAAATGTATCCTCAGATACACAATCAGAATATACAATTCAGAAGAAAAGTGAACTAAATGCAAATACAAGGTAGTTTTAATAAAATATTTTCACCTTTATTGATTTTAAAATTTCCATCTGATAACCTTGAATATTATTCTTTAGGTACCATTCACCTTGGGAAAAAATATATATATATTATTTGTTTGTTTGTTTTTGTTTTTGTTTTTGAGACAGGGTTTCTCTGTGTATCTTTGGAGCCTATCCTGGAACTCACTCTGTAGACCAGGCTGGCCTCAAACTCACAGAGATGCAACTGCCTCTGCCTCCTGAGTGCTGGGATTAAAGGCCTGTGCCACCACTGCCCAGCTTAAATTTGTATTTTTAAATTTTTATTTATGTGTTTGTTTATATGTCTTGTATGGGTGCCTATGGAGGCCAGAAGAGGGCATCAAATCCCCTGAAGCTGGATTTACAGGGCTGTTGTGTGCCATCTGATATGGGTGCTGGGAACTGAACTCTGGTCCTTTGTAAGAGAACGGTGTGCTCTTAACAGCTGAACCATCTTTACAGCCCCCCACATTGATTTTTGAGACATAGTGTCTCATTAACCTAGAATGTGTCAAGTAGGCTAGGCTTATCAGCCATCTAGAAGCAGAGATAGACCTGTCTTCCTTCTCAGCACTGGGGTTACAAGTGGGCTACAACACCCAGGTGTTTTTATATGGATTCTGGGGAATCAAATTCAAGTCCTCAAGCTGGCAAGGCAAGTACTTTACCCACCTAGTAACCTCCTCCATGTGATTTTTCACATCTTTCTTTCTTTCTTTCTTTCTTTCTTTCTTTCTTTCTTTCTTTCTTACTATTTTTTAAATTCATTTTACATACCAACCTCAAATCCCCCTCTCATCCCTCCTCCCGATCCCCTGCAGCCTTCCCCTCTTCCCTCTCTCCTTCAAAAGGGTAAGGCCTCCCATGGGGAGTCAGCAAAGCCTGGTACATTCAGTTGAGGCAGGATCAAGCCTCTCCTACATCAAGGCTGTGCAAGGTGTCCCACCATAGGTAATGGGCTCCAGAAAGTCAACTCATGCACCAGGGATAGATCTTGATCCCACTGCCAGGGGCCCCTCAAACAGTCCAAGCTACACAACTGTGTCCCATATGCAGAGGGCCTAGTCTGGTCCCATGCAGGTTCCACAGCTGTCAGTCTAAGTTTGTGAGTTCCTATGAGTTCGGTTGTCTCTGTAGATTTCCCCATCATGATCTTGACCCACCCTTGCTCATAGAATCCCTCTTCTCTCTCTTCAACTGGCCTCCAGGAGCTCAACCTGGTGCTTAGTTGTGGATCTCTGCATCTGCTTCCATCAGTTACTGGATGAAGGCTCTATGACAGTTAGGGTATTCACCAATCTGATTACCAGTATAGGCCAGTTCAGGCACCCTCTCTGCTATTGCTAGTAGTCTAATCTGGAGTTGTTCTTGGATTTTTCACATCTTTAAGCTGTACATTGGATAGCATGAAAAAAAGTACAGTTCCTAGTCTATAAACTCAAGAAAATTAAATCATGAAGAAATGGAAAACCTAGGCCAAGATTGAATATGAAAATTGTTTTATTTATTTATTATTTTTTAATCCAAATACATAAAATAAAGTTAGCAATTTGCTAGCTATTTCTGCTTTTCTCTAGACTCAATAAAAATTAATTATTCTTGTAAAGACAAAACTGACATTTGGTCTTATTGTATTATTATATCTCTGGCTTCTCAGATATTTGAACCATTAATCATAATTTTTGTTAGTTCTGAATCCCCTATGTAAGAACTTCAGAGATTACATAATCACAGCAATTAAAAATTTCCAACTAAGCAGAAGAAAGCACGTTAATTTCTGATTGCTTACTTTCTAATTACTTTCAGTACATGGGGAATACACTAGAATGCTTATTAATCAATCTTTTAGGAATGAGATTCATTTATCAAAACATTTTTTTAAAATTTTTCATTGACATACAGTAATGCTGCATAT
>CABHPQ010138241.1:0-33190 GCA_902168405.1 Peromyscus aztecus
AAGCAAAGGATGACTAGACTGCTACTCACAACTCCAGGGAGGCTACCTAGTAAAGAGGACCCCAAGAAAGACAGGGATTGCCCAATGACAGAGAAATGGATGAGATCTACATGAGCAAACTGGACGTAGTGGGGGTATTGAAGGGAGAAAGAGAGCTTAGGGGTGCGGGAGACCCCAGCTGGATCAAGAACAGAGTGGAAAACAAATAAAGAGATACCATGATAAATGAAGACCCCATGGGAATAGAAAGAAGCAAAGTGCTAGAGAGGTCCCCAGAAATCCACAAAGTTACCTCCACAATAGACTACTGGCAATGGTCAAGAGGAAGCCCAAACTGACCTACTCTGGTGATCAGATGGCTGAACACCCTAACTGTCTTTTTGGTTTTTTGAGACATGATTTATTTCTCTGTGTAATGGCTGTGGCTCTCCTGGAATTTGTTTTATGGACCAGGTTGGCCTTGAACTCAATCTTTTCTTAAATAGATGTTATTTTGCCATCATCACTTATGAAACTATCTGGTATAAGTCTGATTAAAGAAAGAGCCACAGAGTCCTTTTCTACCTAAGATGTGAAGATTGTTCACCCAGAAAGACAGACATGGAGTAGGATGCCATAGGTGGACTCTGAAATTCTCTCATGGTAGTTTCAGGGTTTTGTGGTTACACTGAAAACAACTGTGGGCATGACTTGGATTGAATCCACAGTTGTTTCAAATTAGTTATAAGTCAAAGGAGATTGCTTGTGAGTGAGCCCAGTGAACCATTACTCTGTTAAAAGAAACAGTTTCAAGAGGTTTCTGTTTGTTTGGTTGTTATTGTTGTTTTTTGTTCTTTTTTTTTTTAATTGAGTCTATAATAAATTCTGATTCTGGGAAAAAGTCTTATCTCATGTGGATCCCCGTGGGCAGCATCTGACATCTCCCTTCCAGTGTAAATAGTGGTGGTCATAAACATAGCTGACCGGAATTGATTTTGATGAAATGAAGACGACTCTGCCCAGGAGATTAATCTCCATTTTCCACCAGTGTGAATTACAGAAGGTCAAACTTGTCTTTTGTTTTGGCTTGTTTCTTGTTTCTTGCATGGTAATTCTGTGCATTTGTGACTTGTGATGGTGTTGTCCTTTGCATTTGTGCTAAAATGCTAACACTGTGTTAATAGTTTCTTTTCTACCTATATGTTCCCACCTAATATCATATCATCCCTCCCTTACCCACTCTCTCCCACAAAATCATCCCAAAGAAGGGGATTTATTCTTTGCTGAATTCCCAGTGGCCTACCAGTACCTAGAAAATGAAAGACAATAAATGTTTTGTAAGTGAACACAGAAGGATTTATGAGAAGATTTGTAATTGGAACAAGCTTTGTGAAAGGAATTTGAAGCAATGCATCAAAACATTATATCAGTTGTCATCTACTTCCACATGTTTATGCAATTATCTTCAAAAATAGCCACGATTTAGGACAAAGACTGATATAGAAAGCTGTATGTCAAGTCATTTTAATATATCAAAACTATATTAAAAAGTAGAAATAATTCAAAAGGCTAATAAAATTAGAGAAATCATAAAATAAGTTCTGGTACCTCCTTTTTCTAAGTGGAATATAATTTAATGCTAAAATCATGATATGGGAAAGATGTGAACCAGAAGAGCCATTATGAAGGGAAGTCTCATTCTTATTGTTAATACTCATATGTTTTATTATGCAGTAGTTTTACTCCTGTGAATACCACAAATCAGCAAGATACAAGTATTCAAATAGAGACTACAGCCAACACAGAAGCCAATCCATAGGGAAAATACAGTATCTGTGCTCTAGATATAGCACATCTACACATTCATGAACTAATAAACAGTCTCGTGGAAGAAATCATGAGATAGGTCACTCCAAAACACTGCAATTCTATAAAAAGAACTCTAACATACACAATAAAACCTACTAAAATGCCAGAGCTACAAAAGGTAAATGTTAGGTTTGTAATTAATAATTTTTAGAAGGATGCTATTATAAATTATAAGTCCCTACTTTGAAATAAGGCGAACACTGGCTGTTTGAGAGAGGTGTAAAGAAGGGAAGATGGCAACTTAGACAAGGACAGGAGGGGGAGTCTTTAGAGCTGCTGACCAAACACAAAGCCATTTTGGTTTTGAGTGAAATTTAGAAATGCCAGATAATGTTTCCTCTGGCTCTTTGTCTAATTTTTATTTCTTCTGTGTAACAGGAGGTAAAGCCACACAAAATCATTTTCAGTACAGTGCTGATAGTCAGATCAAATCAAAACAGGAAACCTTGAATGTAATGGATTACAGCTGTGTGGCTTGTCATACTCAACTGTGTTAGAGTACTTTTTCTTGTGTATGATGTAACTTGCTGGTATAATATATGAACACACACACACATATGCCTATGGACTGTGCACAATGTATAAAGATGAATACATTTCCAAATATATAGACTGAATATCTTATAGATGGTATAAATATAAGATAAATGGAGGGGACCAGGAATTGAGAGTGAATATAAAAATAAAATTCACCTAGAATGGATCTGTGTTGACCAATGTTGACAGAGCATCTTCAAAGGAGATATTGTTAAAAACCCATAATTGCAATATAAATAAACAAAATAATGCTATTCTTGCAGTTCAAGGAAAAAAGTACATTTTATCCATATTTACTGGTATAGAAATGTAACTCTGAATGTTGATGAAAATAGAAATTATAATATGATGTTGAAAATAATGATGTTGAGATATCTGGAGCATATTTTGTACATTCATTGTTATATTTTGGGCAATTTGAATTGTTAAATTTCTGTATCTTAGTATATTTTAGACGGCATAGATAATTTTTCTATAATAAAACAGAAAGTATAACTATTACCACAAAAGCACCTACAGTCACTTATTCTTAGTACTTTGAGAAGAAATGAGTCTCTGCATTAGCTGATACCCGGTACAATATGTAGGTTCTCTGACCAAGGTTGGAAGCCGCACAAATCTATGAATAGAAACATAAGCATTTAGAAGACACTTAGACATCACTATTAGAAAAACATCAGTAGGTTCTTCCATAGGCCTTACAGTTTCAGTAGCCTTAGGTTTTAGCCATGATTATTGTACCAGACAGATGGGGAAGCGTGTTGTGGAATGTTGTCCTATGGACATGACATGGTTATTGCATGCATGAATTCACAGCAGCTACAGTTACCTGCCAAGATCTGCACAAGATCAATGCAGTTAAAATTCTAGCTTAAATAGGGGAGGGGATCCCAAGACCTACCCATAGCTGAGGAGCTGTTGGCAGCTAATGGCTGCTGGGGAAGGGAGAGTCACTTTTCTTCACAGGTATATGTCCCATGCCCTAGTGAATGACTCTATACCCATAAGCATATAAGCAGAACTAATTGAACTCAGTGGATTAAAATTGATAATAATAATAATAGTGAAAGAGGACATGAAATTTGGAAGAAGTTGTGAAGGTAGGGTCTGAAGAGAAATTTGGAGATCCGAGTGAGGGGTGGTTATGATCAAGATATATTGTATGCATGTCTGAAATTTTCAAAGAATGGATGTTTTTAAGTTAAGAAATAAAATTAAATGCTCTGTATGATGGGAGTCAACCATTTCTTTTTTGTTAAACATGGATAAACAAAATAAGACCAACTGGGAGAAAAAGAAGCCTTCTCTGTACCATCAAACATTACCTAAGCACTCTAAGGAGGTAAAACAGTTCATTTTGGAAAATATTGACATTAATGAGTTTTCACATATCAGAGGGTATTATGTGACATTTTCTACCTTTATAGTAATCTTTCAGGAAGAAAACTGTAAAAACCTGCGCAATGTGATTTATTACATTTCAAAGGAATGAAACACCTTACCACTTATTTCATGAAAACATGCTGTATCTTTTGACATTTGGGAACTTGTGCATAAAGTTAGCAAACATGGGAGTCGGGAAACACCTACATCTGCTTCTGCAAACAAGTGGGTGTCATATTCTCTTTATTAAAAGTCAGCAAGCCTAGGATCTTGCTATTAAGAAAACTGCAGTGGGAAGCTGGTTGGGCAGAGAGGCCTAAGAGATGCAAAAGCTTCCAGCCTTCAACAACCCATCTGGGTAATTCAGACCAATGGAGAAAAATGGAAGTAATAGCATGATATTCTCTCCTGAAACATTAAACTCTGAGTCGTGCATCAAAGATGGGCCGCTTTTGCAATCCTGGGCCTCCTTAATAAGCACTGTCCTGATGGATGTTATAAAAATAGAGTGTGAGAAGTCTATGCTGCGAAGGAATTTCATAATTCATCATGAGCAGCCATGTCACACTAGCCTGGTGTACATGGAAGTTAACTGGCCTTGAGATCAAAAGGCCTCAGAAAATGGCTCTACACCTTCCTAGCTGTGAGCTATTTTAACAGTCAGTTGTTTTTGTCAACTTGACACAAGCTGGTGTCATCATGGAAGAAAGAACCTCTGCTTCCATCAGAGTAACCTGTAGGCATGTCTGTGGGGAATCCTTTATTAATGATTGATGTGAGGGGACCCATTCCACTGTGAGTGGTGCCACGCTTAGGTAGGTTGTTCTGGATTGTATACTAAAACAGGCTGAGCAAGCCATGAAGAAACACTCCTGGATGGCATCTTCTTCAGTTCCTGCCCCGACTTGCCCTCCATGGTGGATTTTAAGCTGTAAGCTGAAAGAAACCCTCTCCTCCTCAAGTTTCTTTGTGTCTTGGTGTCTTATTACAGAAATAGAAACAACTAGAATGGCCATTGACTTCTAATTTCTCAGAGGTTAGTCTGTTGTTCTACCCAGCACCGCCTTCATTACCACTTGTTAGCACAAATGGGATACATTACCTAAAAGCCCCCATTAAACTCTGAAAAACCGTCTAAATGCAGCTTGTTAGTTTTTAATAAAACAAATTGACCTAGTAGCATATAAAATGATAAAGTATATTTAATCATTCTGAAGAACAGATTCTATTTCTGATCCCATCACCTCTTGATATGAGTGCCAGCAAATCTCTGACTAGTGTGTGCCTTATCACAAATGATGTCACCATGTCACTGTAAACAACTGATGAGCTTGTGTCTCAACACACATTTCAACTGAGAAGCTGAAGAGATTATTCCTTTCTTTGTAGGTATCCCATCTACTAAAATGTAGTGTAGAAATAAATGTTTGGCTTGGTGTCCTTGAGTTTGCTACTGACATTTCTTGTCATTTGCTAAGGTTCTATGCAAAAATTTTGTGCTTTTTTTCAATGCAGGAAATTCACAGAATTCCACTTCTCTGGTGTTAATTAAGAGAAACTGATCACATCTTCTTGGTGGCATCATATTTCCTGGATTTCCAAGTCCCTTGCAGATTTCCAGTGCTGTCTTCAGATTTTAGGAAGCAGTCAGAGAGACTCTGGTGTGGCGGTGGGCCAGACACTGCCACTTTGTAGTCCCGTGAAGAAGAGTCAGATTAGGAGAAGAATCTCTCTGGAAAGGAAAGAGATGAAAAACCGGAAACTCACGAAGGGAATGATGAAATAAGATGAGCAGTGTGGAAACACCAAGGGAACGCGCCAGAGTGAGACAAGGGGCGCTGGTCCTCTGTAGCACGAATTGTTAGAAGGTTTATTAAATAAAAACAAACCCGGAGCCAGGTATTGGGGTGAACACTGAAAGATCAGAGAAACAGAACCAGTCAGGCTAACCTCACCTTGCTAATTCCTCAGCTGATCTCGTTTCCTCAGACTGGAAGCCTCTGTGTCCTCATCAGAATGGATCTCAGCTGAACTGCTGCTCAAAAGTCTAAAAGATTAACCAGCCTAGTTCCTGGTCCTCACGCCTTAAATATACCTTTCTGCTTCCTGCCATCACTTCCTGGGGTTAAAGGCATGAGTCACCATGCCTGGCTGTTTCCAGTGTGGCTTTGAATTCACAGAGATCCAGAGGGATCTCTGCCTGCTGAATGCTAGGATTAAAGGTGTGTGTGCCACCATTTTCTGGCTTCTATATCTAGTGGCTGTTCTGTTCTCTGACCCCAGATAAGTTTATTAGGGTGCACAATATACTGGGGAACACAATACCACCACAATCTCTTGCAGGTAGAGTAAAAGGAGAAGCTTTGCCCAAAAAGGCAAGTCGCCTTGGTGAAGAGTGCAAGCCCTACTCACAGGACCAGCCCTCAGCCCCCACAAGTCACAGGTCCATTTCTAGGACTGGGTAACAGAGTGCATCTCTGGCAGATGGGTCAGCAATGGGAATGATCCCACCCTGTCATCCTAATGTGACTCAGAGGGCAGTGGTCAGGTATGGTCGTTAGGAAGAACTTAACAATTTTAAACTGAGCTACCTGAGTGCCTGAGGATAGTGACCAAGCACAACTCGGGCAATTTGAAATTGACCTACTATAGCCGTGTGGTGAAAGGCACTTACGGGGAGTGGAAGGCTAGATGCTGAGAGCCAAAGTGTTCAAAATTCAGCTCAAGCTGTGAACTGTGCAGGGGATGATAGCCCCATCCTTGGGGGAGCAGAGAAGACCTCATCTACTGAGAACAATGTTGAACTCTGATGCCCTGACCCTACGATCAGCCAGTAAACTAGCCTCTGGAGGCACATCTGCCGTTCAGGCTATCGAGACTGAGAATTCTGAATGACCATTGGAACACTTAACACCCACAGCTGTATCCTTACAGTAGAGTGACCAATGCTTAGGGACTTTGGGAAGGATGAAGCCAGGGCTGCCATCTATACAGACCTGTGTTGAAACAAATTCTGGCATTCCCAATGCACTTGGGAGACACTGTCCTAGCTAGAAAATTAACCTCCCTAGGGGATCAAATCTGGAGAGTCTTGAAAGAGTAAGATACATTGCAGCCTATAAACTAAAACCTATGAGAGAATCTGGCAGGAGCCTCTGATATGCAAAGGAAGAAAGTTAGGAAAGTGAAGAAAGCCCTGGTAGACATTGAACCCATATCCACCACAAGTTCAGTACCAGAACAAAACTTAGGGAAAACACCATTACATAATAGTGTCATATCCAACATAATGGGGTTCATGGTGGCATCGTCTGGGACTCTAATGGGCTTAGGTTGCCTCACTCCTTCATCTTCCTTGCTAATAACATCTGTAGCTTCTCTTTGGCCTGTTATTCGCAGTGCACACATTTTAACTCAGCAGTTTTTCAATTATTCCTGACATCTACAACATCCTGGGGTCTCCACAGCAACTTAGGCTTCAGTGTTATAATTTCACACAGTGGCCTGTCAGAGCCTTCTTGGCATTCTGACCTTGCTACACTTGCCTGTCCTCAGTGACTTTCAGGAAGCTTGGCATAAGCCTCCGTGGCTCCCCTACTCTTACATTATGCAAGCTTCTAAACAGCATCATATGAATACCCTTGCTAAATTCTATTAGCTTGAAATACACCCCAGCTCTTCTTCTAACACATCTATAGTGACCGTTTCTCCTGGGTGAACCTGGAAAAGTATTTCCTTTTTGGCTATTTTTGACCAGGGAATCTCCAAGGAAACAGTTCCAGTCCAGGCTCTCTTCTTTCAAATGAATTTGTATTGCTATGACCTAGAGTCATTGATGGATGGGTTCTTGTCCTCAGAGAACTTTCTTTATTATCCTGATGTAAAGTTTTATTTCTAATGATTCTTTTTAACAAGCACAGTTACTTTCTTGGCATCTGCCCTATATGCAACTCTAGCCATGCCCACGTGCCTTTCTTGGCTAAGGTGTGTGATTTTTATATCTTTCTGCTCCCTTCCATTATAAATATGGCTAAAAGTAACAAACAATAATCACAACCTGAATGCTACACCACTTCAAAATTTCCTTTGTCAGATCACTTAGTCATTTAATTTAATTTAATTTTATTTTATTTTATAATTTAATTTAATTTTACATATCAGCCACAGATTCCCTTGTTCTCCCCCCCCCCCCGCCCACCCACCTCCCCCCGCCTTCCCCCCAGCCCATCCCCCATTCCCATCTCCTCCAGGGCAAAGACTCCCCTGGGGATTGAGTTCAACCTGGTAGATCCAGTCCAGGCAGGTCCAGTCTCCTCCTCCCAGGCTGAGCCAAGTGTCCCTGTATAAGCCCCAGTTTCCAAACAGCCAGCTCATGCACTGAGGACATGTCCCGGTCCCACTGCCTGGGGGCCTCCCAAACAGATCAAGCTAATCAACTATCTCACTTATCCAGAGGGCCTGATCCAGTTGGGGGCTCCTCAGCTATTGGTTCATAGTTCATGTGTTTCCACTAGTTTGGCTATTTGTCCCTGTGCTTTTTCCAATCTTGGTCTCAACAATTCTCACTCATACAAACCCTCCTCTTTCTCGCCAATTGGACTCCTGGAACTCCACTTGGGGCCTGGCCGTGGATCTCTGCATCCAGTTCCCTCAGTCATTGAATGAGGTTTCTAGCACGACAATTAGAGTGTTTGGCCATCCTATCACCAGAGTAGGTCAGTTCGGGCTGTCTCTTGACCATTGCCAGTAGTCTATTGTGGAGGTATCTTTGTGGATTTCTAAGGACCTCTCTAGCACTCTGCTTCTTCCTATTCTCATGTGGTCTTCATTTATCATGGTCTCTTATTCCTTGTTCTCCCTCTCTGTTTTTGATCCAGCTGGGATCTCCCACTCCCCTAAGCTCTCTTTCCCTTAACCCTTGCCCTTCATTACCCCCACTCACATCCAGGTTGTTCATGTAGCTCTCATCCATTTCTCTGTCATTGGGCAATCCCTGTCTTTCTTGGGGTCCTCTTTACTAGGTAGCCTCCCTGGAGTTGTGAGTAGCAGTCTAGTCATCCTTTGCTTTACATCTAGTATCCACCTATGAGTGAGTACATACCATGTTTGTCTTTCTGAGTCTGGGTTATCTCACTCAGGATGATTTTTTTCTAGATCCATCCATTTGCCTGCAAACCTCATGATGTCATTGTTTTTCTCTGCTGAGTAGTACTCCATTGTGTATATGTACCACATTTTATTTATCCATTCTTCAGTTGAAGGGCATCTAGGTTGTTTCCAGGTTCTGGCTATTACAAACAATGCTGCTATGAACATAGCTGAGCATGTGCCCTTGTGATATGATTGAGCATTCCTTGGGTATATGCCCAAGAGTGAAGACCCTGACATTAATCCACACAGGTATGAACATATAATTTTTGACAAAGAAGCCGAAACTGTACAATGGAAAAAAGAAAGTATCTTCAACAAATGGTGCTGGCATAACTGGATATCAACATGTAGAAGGCTGCAAATAGATCCATATCTGTCACTGTGCACAAAACTTAAGTCCAAGTGAATCAAAGACCTCAACATAAATCCAGTTACTCTGAACCTGATAGAAGAGAAAGTAGGAAGTAGTCTTGAACACATTGGCATAGGAGATCACTTCCTAAATATAACACCAGTAGCACAGACACTGAGAGAAACAATCAATCAATGGGACCTCTTGAAACTGAGAAGCTTTTGTAGAGCAAAGGATACGGTCAACAAGTCAAAGCGACAGCCTACTGCATGGGAAAAGGTCTTCACCAACCCTACATCTGACAGAGGGCTGATATCCAGAATATATAAAGAACTCTGGGGCTGGAGAGATGGCTCAGAGGTTAAGAGCACTGGCTGCTCGTCCAGAGGTCCTGAGTTCAATTCCCAGCAACCACATGGTGGCTCACAACCATCTGTAATGAGATCTGGTGCCCTCTTCTGGGTTGCAGTCATATATGCTGTATACATAATAAATAAATAAATCTTTAAACAAAAAAGAACTCAAGAAATTAGACATCAAAATGCCCAACAGTCCAATTAAGAAATGGGCTATAGAACTAAACAGAATTCTCAACAGAGGAAGCTCAAATGGCTGAAAGACATTTAAGGAATTGCTCAACATCCCTAATCATCAGGGAAATGCAAATCAAAATGACTCTCAGATACTACCTTACACTTGTCAGAATGGCTAAGATCAAAAACACTGAAGACAGCTTATGCTGGAGAGGATGTGGAGCTAGGGGAACTCTCCTCCACTGCTGGTGAGAATGCAAGCTTGTACAACCACTTTGGAAATCAATATGGTGATTTCTTAGAAAATTGGGAATCAATCTCCTCCACTTAGTCATTTTTAAATTCAGTTTCGTTCCATTTTTCAGGTCATGGGCAAAACATGGCCAGATTATTTTCTAGAAGGTAACACACATGGCCTCTTGCCTAATTGAACCCTTGTGCTCCTCTGAAAACTCCTGAGCATGGCCTTTACTGTCTATGTTTACCCTGGCTTTCTGGTCTACCACAGCAGAATGGTTGAACTAGCTCTGCTTACATCATTCTAGGGATTCTTTAGGCCACAGCCCCAACATATAACTATGACAAATCCAAGGTGTGTGATCCACAGGTTCACATTTGTCAGAACAATGTCCCCACTCTTCATATTAGCTTTCTATACCAGTTACTCTTCTTGATGTTACCAAATGCCTGATAAAATAAAATTAAGAAAGGAAGGTCTTACTTGGTCTCATGTTTGGAGAAGCACACAAATTCAGGCATGTGGTGGAGGCATGGTGGCATGCAGTGAAGGTTTGGTGACAGGTGACTACATGGTGACAGGTACAAGAGGCTACTTCTTTACATCTTCACAGATGAAGAGCCAAAGAAAGTAGAGTATTAGAGCTCTACTGGTTTTTGTTTGTTTTTGTTTTGTTTGTTTGTTTGTTTGTTGTTGTTTTGCCCTTTGTATTCAGTCTCAGACTCTTGTATAATTCAGGGTATATTTTTCCTCCACAGTTAACACTTCTGAAAATGCCTCCACAGACATACCCAAGGGTATATCTCCTAGGTGATTCTCAATCCAATGAATATGCCAGTAAAGACTGATCATCACACTTTGGAAAAATAAACAAAGGACAAGTAAGCAGAATAGTTTTCTGCCTTTTTCCTAGAAACACTTTGTGTAATAACCAGCAAAAGTAGAAATTTTATAATAAATGTCTTTAGATATCATTTTCAAAAGGGTAGTATGTTAGTGATGAGATGTGCCCAGACAAAAGAAGATGTGCTAGCATAGTTGGACCAAAGATTGAAAGGTAGCCTTTGTCTAATTCTACTGCCCTTTAAAGTAAGGGCGGGAATTCCAGGAAAGCCAGCACACAGCATCTTGCAGTTTACCATGTCTTACATTCACATGATAAAAATCCAGACTTGCAAAGTAGCAAGAAAAGTAGTAGAAAAATATGACATAGAGTTAGAAAGAGGAGGAAAAAGCAGTCAGTAGAATAAAAACAAATGCTGGTTTGGGAAGGAAAAATAGAGTGACGATAAGGATATTGAAAATACTAAACAGGTCAAGAAGTTAAAGGAGATAACAAGTAAATAATTACAAACACAAAAACTCCAAGCCTCATTTTAAAGTATAAGATTTATAAAGTATGAGAAATACACTAAATTGTGTTGAAATGTGTATCTTTTGTTATACAAAGAAGTGAACTTGATGACATGCCAATATGAATTAACAACAATAAGTTGCAAGTTTTAAAAAAGACTAAGTGGGCCAAAGAGATCGTGACTGAGAGCACTTGCTGTTCTTACACGGGACTGGGTTTGGTTTCCACTCTAAGCAGCTCCCAACCGTTTACCTCCGCAGGTCTAGGGAGTCCAGCCCTCTTGTGGCCTCCATGTTCCTTCACATGCATGTGTCATATGAACATATGCTCAGGCACACACACATACACGTCAAAAAATACACAAATACATCTTCTAAAAGACAGAGAATTGTAGTCTGGGGTTCTGCCTACAGGGAGCTCTGGACAAAGTGAGACCAAAGTTCTAGAAAGAAAATCAACAATGGCTCATCCCCAGTGGGAAAGGAAGAGGAACCTCACAGTTAACCAGAGAATGTTTTCAGTCATAAAAAGGTTCTGAATCTTTATGTTGGTGGATTTCATCAAGTTATTCCCTCACCATGGGATTTTATTATGTTTCAATTTCACTCGGTACAATCTAAATTAAGGATGGTATTCACTAAAATTCCACACTGTGAGACAAAACTGACAAGAGCTTACACCAGAGCAAGGATGGCTGGTTTAGGAAGGAAAAAGTGGAAAATCTAACAGATTCTTGTTACATTCTGAGGTGAAGGCAACGCCCCCTGATTTACAAACAACACAGATAATGATGCCTTAATCTATTTGCCCTTTTATTTCAAAAGTGATGTGTTAAGGACAGATCGCGTTTGCAGTTGGATTCAGGAATAACTTAGAAAGAAATTCTTTTCATTTTCTTCTGAGAAAGCACTTTTAGCATTTTTTTTTAAAAAAAACAAACCACTATACAGCTATTTCCAAGAGGTAATTTTAATATTGATTTTTGGTGATGAGTTCTGAGTCCCTCCTCTTGCTGTCTGTCTTATACATCTACGGTCATGCTGGCGAACACAGAAACAGCCAGTAATAGCTGGCGAGATTCTCACTCAACACACAGCCTGCCATTCTCAGTAGCTCCCTACTCTCCTGAGAGCAGAACTAAGGATTCCTAACAGGCGTGATAGTGTGGAAGAAGTACCTTCTCTTTACCTGTCAGGCCTCTACCCTCCCCCGAGTTGTCCACACTGAGCTCTGCTCCGGTTACTCTGCAGTGATCTCTTTGCACACAGGTGTGTCTGACCCTTTGACATTGTGACATGATGCTTGAGAAGTGCACGGATTTAGTTACAAGAAAAGAACACCCCTCCCCAACATAAAAGCAAACGAACATGAAAAATTGCTTCTAGTGTTTTAAGTAAGGTTTACAGTATTGTGCTGAGCCACTTCATGCATCCTTGGCCACTTACAGCCACAGGCTTTGGATTGAGCACAGACTGTTTCTTTCCAAAAACTTTGCCACTGTAACTTTCCCTCATATTTCAGAAATTAACTTAATGCAACTTCTTTGCACAGTGACCTTCTTGATCTCTAGATTCAATTACGGTTTACTGTGTTCTGTTACTATAACACCTGGTGGTTGTCATTTTATTAAGATTCATTATAGTCAGTTCCCATTATTCACTGTGGTTTGTCCTAATCCCTGAACTATCACTTTCTGAAACATTGCTCCAAGCAGAAAGTAACTGTCTTATTGGGGTGGAGATGGTGACAGTCTAAGCTCCTTGCATTGTTCGTTGCCCTATTGTCTGCCCTATTCTGTCCTTTCTGTTTAGGAGCTCAAAGCAGACAGAGTGACTGACCTCTGGGAACTTGTCCATCTGGTTATTCCAATTATCCACAGCCCCTGCATCTGTCTACCACTGATTGATTTGGAAGTTATGAATACTTTTTAATAAGTAGATGAATCCATAAAGACAAAAATGAGGAACAACTATGTATATAATTTTTTAATATTTGTCTTGCTCATCTCTAATTTTCAGGAAGGTGGCTACTGCATTTATTATCTTTACCATCATTCCATTCACATCTGGTTAGTAGAGCTGGCTCAAGTCAGGTGCTCAGGAATGACGGACTGAGTAAAAGAGTGAAAGGATGCATTGGTGTATTAGAAGTATTCCTTGGGCGGGGATGTAGCTCAGTGGGAATGGTGGTTTCTGTATAAGCATGAGGAACCTGAGTTCGTTGTCCAGATTTCACATGAAAAAAAAGAAAGAAAGAAAGAAAGTAAAAGCTCGGTGTAGTGAAAGTGCTTGTAACTCCAGCACTGAAGCTGCAGAGGCAAGCAGATCCCCGGGCTCTCTGGCCAGCCCACCTATTCAATGAGGTGAGTTCCAGGCTAGAGAAAGACATATCCCCAAAACCAGGTAAATAGCACCCAAGAAACAACATATATAGGTGTCTCTGGCTTCTATATGAACATACACAGGCACCTACTCATATCCACATCACATACATACTCACAAAAGTAAAATTGTTCTTAGAAAGATGTCTTCTTGGAGCTAGGACAAGTAGGTCCCGATAGTCGGTCTCCCTAGTTGTAGAGGCTAATGGATGAGCTTAACTTTGGTGGATAGTTGTTAACACTTAAGCTACTAGCCAGCTTTCCCATTTTGTGGTGGTCCTTGACCAACTATAAGCACAGAACCCAAGTTAGGGAACACATCTTTGCCAATCTTTTCTCCAGGAGCTTAGCCTTATTGCTGTTATACCTGATATAGCCTGTCTCCCCCATGATTCGTGATCCAGCTTCCTACCCATAGTAGTCAAAGTTCTCATTACTTAAAAACAGAAACTGACTCAGATTAACTTAAACATAAAAAGAATATTTTAGGAGGTGTCATGTTACAGAAGCTATGAGAGGACAGGGAATAAAATTTGCTCCATAGTCAAAAGACCTGAGGCTGAATTAAAAACACTCTTATGGGGACCCTGCATGGGCTACCACTGCAAGAGGCGTGGCCTGCATCACATGTCACTCATCTTCCAGTTTTCTCTTTGAGTCTTCACTCCATCACAGTGGCCTAAATGCATTCTTGTTCCTTACTACTTGAAAGTCACATGTCCAAGCTTTTGTTTGCCAAACTCAGTTCTGGACAGTAGAATCAGTAAGTGTCAAAGCCACCAGGTGGTTCTGAGACCCTTGTGCTATGGGCTGAATGTTTGTGTCTCTCCAAAATTCACATAGCAAAGTCTGTATTTATTAATGTGATTAGGAGGTGGGGCCACTGATGGAGGCTTCACTGATGGGATGACAGCATTTACAAAGGCTCAGGAGTACTGCCTTGCTACTTCCATATAGAGGTGTGATGGGAAGGCACTACATCCAAACCAGAGAGGTAACTCACTAGGCTTTAGATCTGCCAATGTCCTGGCACTGGACTTCTCACCCTACAAATTTTTGCTGTTTGTTTATAAGAAGTTTAGTTTAAGGAATTTTGCTATACCAGTCTATAAGAACTAAGGCATCTAAATTTTCTAATAGTTTAAAGGAAACATTTTTCTAGAGTGCATAGTGTTTGTAGCCAACATCTAAACCTGACCTGCCTTTTCTTTTCCTCTCCCCTTGTGAGATAGGGAAGCTGGAGTTTGGTCCTTTGCTTTATATAAGACTTATCAAAGAGCTGCTCCTGGTCTACCTTAACATGTAGGAGAAATCTGCAGTACCCTAGTAAGATCATTCTTTCCTCCTTCCATTCCCATCCCTGAGGAAGCAGGGTCTATAGACAAACCCAGAGACCCATAAAAGAAGAGCCATCTACTCTGCTCCTGGGTTTCTAGGTTTTTCTAACATCACCAGAGTGATTTAACCATCCTTAATTTGGTTGTCAACATTTGTGTTGAATGTTCTTTCATGGCTTTTAAAATACATTTGCAAAAGAACTGAACGTAAGTATAACCAGCACAATTATTAATTATAATTTATGTTTACAGAAGGCAATTAAATTAAGAAGAAAAGGTCTTCAGATACACGAATGTACATATACCTTCAAGCAAGCGCTCTCTGATAGCATTCATCCTTAATGTTTACTGCTTGTTCATCTTTCCAAGGACTGTGAGTTCTGTATCATCACTGACATCATGCCCTATCCTTTTCCAGCGTCAAGCACAGTGCCCAGCTCAAGCTTATGCAGATATAAGTGTGTATATATACACTGTGTATGTGATTTGTAGTTCATATGACTGCATATTACACAATAAATACTTAATAAAATTAGTTGTAGATGACTAGGAATAGGAATCAAACTAGCTATGTAAATAAAGCAGCTGAGAAGGAAGTTATTTCATTCTCAGAAAGGGATTTTTACTTGTTCGTTTGTTTTTGCACTAAACAGGATGGGAGAAAACATTACAGGCTCCCTGAAAGTGGAAATTCCTTTATTAGCCTTACACAAATGGGAAAGATACCATGTGTAGCACTCTCTGTAGAATTTGTCATTTCTCAAGAATCTCTTGGGCAAGTTAGTCACACACAGATCCCAGGACATGCTCCTCTTGGACCTGGACTTATTTGGTTGCAGCTCATGGGTGAGGCAGACAGCTAACTATCAACTGCTGTGAGAAATGAAGTGACAAGGAGTGGGCCTGAGTACATGGGGTTTTGATAAGTATGGGACACCAGTATCTGCAGGGAAGAGCTCCTTAGTGTTTGTCCTAGAATTTTATATTTCCAACTTGTTTTTTGTTTGCTTACAGGACAAAGTGTTTTTGTTTTATTCCCTCTCCAAAGCTTAGAGAAGTTTTTCACAAAACAAGAGCCTGATTAAGATGACCCCTAACCCTACCCCACCCCCAAATCTCCTTCCTTCCTTCCTTCCTTCCTTCCTTCTTCCTTCCTTCCTTCTTTCTTTTCTTTTCTTTCTTTCTTTCTTTCTTTCTTTCTTTCTTTCTTTCTTTCTTTCTTTCTTTCTTTCTTTCTTTCTTTCTTTCTTTCCTCTATTTTTGAGGAAGACATTTTTCTGGAAGTAGTTAGCCTATCTGGCTTTCCATATGGTGTCTTTCTGAGCCTTTTTCTTTCTTCTTTGTACACTGTAGACTCTTGGCTACTGGGTACTGTTGGAACCTTAAATTGCTCATGTGGGAGTTGAGCAATTTCTACTTTAACCTTATGTTACTGTAGCATTTTGCATAATATATATAATTTTTAGTGAAAGCTTTTCATAAAACTGAACACTCTACAGGTATTCCGCCTACATGGACATCTAATTTCATACCCCTGATGGATTTCCCTACACTGTTGCTAGGAGACAGAGACACTGCCTAACAAAAGATGCTGAGTGTATCAACCATGCAGCTATCTGCTCCCCTAAGTCCATTTGCTTATGGCACATGCAGCCTGAAATGTGCTGCTTGTGACAATGAAGGCAGCTGTGGGAACAGCTTAGCACACTGAG
Source organism: Peromyscus aztecus (assembly GCA_902168405.1). Taxonomy (NCBI): domain Eukaryota; kingdom Metazoa; phylum Chordata; class Mammalia; order Rodentia; family Cricetidae; genus Peromyscus; species Peromyscus aztecus. Next base: position 16,826 of record CABHPQ010138241.1, read on the forward strand.
ATAGTGGAACCAAGACCTGAAGCAGCCTCTGCGTCTCACTCTTCTCCCATCTTTGTGAACACAGAGGTGGGGCAGTCCTCCGTTACTCCATCTTAGAGCCAGAGACAAGTGAAGGAGAATCAAGAGTCTAGGTAAAAGTCAAGGATTGCTGGTAAATATGTCTCTCTTGACATCTTCAGAAATCCCCATTGGCAGTTTAATTAGTAAAAATCATATCATAATTTTTGATATTTTCAAAATTGCAGATATCTTTTGTAGTGTGTCTTATGAAATGAACCTGGGGAAGGTCAACTTGAGATAGTGCAGAAGAAATCTTGTCAATTTAATACAGAAAATAAATAATTAATTCATTGCTGTAGAATGAATATTTGTATCCCATGTCCTCCCAACCCCCAAACATGTATGTCAAAGCTCATACAGTCAACATGTTAATGCTAAGAGATAAGGTCTATGGGAAAGGAGACAATGATTAAGTCATGGGGAGAGAGTCCTCGTGGTGATAGTAATATCTTTACTAGAAGAGACTAGAGATCTGTTTTCCCCACAACACACACTCCATATGACAAGACAGCAAGAGGGAAGTGTCTAATAGCTAGAAGAGTATCTTCACTGAGCTCTCATCAGATAGTGTCTGAGTTATGTGTGCTTGCTTGCCTTTGGAACACATGCTTGCTCACTCAGCCCCTGGTCTTTTATTTGTTATGGCATCCCAAGCTAAGATAACTGTGAACCTTTAACTCTGAGAGCCAGGAGACACATGCTCCAGATATTTGATCTCCAAACAGTAGGTAGCTCCTGGGGTCTTCATCTGGTGAGTCATCACCAGGCACTTCCCTGTAGAAACCATTGTTTGCAGTCTAAGCCCTCCTTTGCTTATCTTCGACCACTTGCACTTCCTTCTTGACACTCTGCAGCAGCCTCCTTTTCTGGAATACACTTCACTTCACATATAGAACATTCGATGTGCCTTTTAGATCTCAGCCAGCTTGTCTCTCAGCGACTGGACATTCCCGCCCCACGTGACTGAGATTTCTTAACACTCCACTCCCTGCCCCTCTGTTTCTGTTTTAGTTTTGACATGATCAGTCTCTACTTTCTACCCATCATTCCAAGTAGTTCTTATGATCTGGGATTTGGGGCTTTTGCTCTCTCATGTTTCTCCTCCTCATGTTTCTCAGCCCTGAGGTAATCACCTACTTACAAGTTCAACTAATTATGGTGACTTCCAAATCCAGGTACTCAGTACCACCCCCAACCTCCAGCTCCAGTCTTCCCTTTACACTTTTCTGGGTAAGACAACTGGAATCAGGGGTATCTCTGGGATGAGCTAGAAACCTAGTGCAATGGAAACTCCCAGAAATCTCTGAGGATGACCCCTAGCTAAGACTCCAAGTAATGACAGATACAGAACCTGAACCAGCCATCTCGTGGAACTAGGCAAGTCTTCCAGTGAAAGGATTGGGGCATAAGTCCAGCTACATAACCTTTGACCTACAATTTGCCATGTCTACAAAATGTGATGGGATAAAGGTGGTGCAAAAATTATGGGAGTGGCCAACCAATGACTGGTACAGCTTAAAACCCATACCATAGAGAGAGCTCACCTCTATCACTGCCTGGTGGGCCAGGACCCAGAGGCTGGACAGCCCAGAGACCTAGGATAGAACCAAACATGACTGGCAAAAAAAGGTCAATGAAATAATTTTTAATGATATTCTGCTTATACTCAGAGATCATTACCTAGCCCAATTGTCATCAGCGAGGCTCCACCCAGCAACTGATGGAAACAGATGTAGAGACCCACAGCCAAACCTTAGGTGGACCTCAGAGAATTCTGTGGAAGAGGAGGAAGGATTATGGGAATCAGAGGTACCAAGGACACCACAAGAAAACCCACAGAATCAACTGACTTGGGCTCCTAGGGGCTCACAGAGAATGAACACACCACCAGAGAGCATGCATGGGACTGACTGAGGCCCTCTGTACATGTGTTATAGTTGTATAGCTTGGTCTTCTTGTGGGGCTCCAAAAAGTGGGAGCAAGGGCTGTCTCTGACTCTGTTACTTGCTTTTGGGACCCTTTTCTTCTGCTGGGTTACTTTGTCCAGTCTTAATAGGAGAAGAGGTGCTAAGTCTGACTGCAACTTGATATGTCATGACTGACTGATATACATGGGAGGCCTGACCTTTTCTGAAGAGAAAAGAGAAATGGATAGTAGTGGAGAGAGAAGGTTGGGGTCAGGAAGGGGAAAGGAAAATGTGATTGGTCTGCAGGAAAATTAATTAAATAATTAATAATAAAATAAAATTAAAAAAGACAGTCACTTGAATGTTCAGCTGTCTGTTCAACTTCCATTCAAATAAAATACATAAGTGACCCAAAGCATTTATTTGCCTTGGCAGTCATAAACACTTAAGGTCATGTAATATTCACAAAAATATTGGGGCTCTCTGAGTCTACATTTTATCACTTACAAAATTAAAGTATTAGTATCTGCTTTTCAATATTATATGAAGAATTGAATGTCTATATATGAATATATAAAGAAAGAACACCACTCAGCACTCAAACACTATCTGAAAATATGCTTCCCAGACTCTATATAATTATTAGAATAAATCATCCCTCTTAGTTTTGAGATAACACAGCTTTCATTTCTTTAGAAACATTTGGTCCTACTCCAATATTCTAAATTAGAAGTCAAATCTTCTTCCTTCTAAGATTTGTTAGATTCTCATCCAGGTTCTCATTTCAGTATCCTGGACCTAGATTATTTAACTCACCCAAGCTATTGCTCTGCCCTGGTCACTTACACTGTGACCCCATCCCAACTAGTTGTTTTAGAGTGTGCTTTTATGAACTTACCCTCCTAAAAAGGAATCATGTTCCACCAGGCCAGAATCAGGTACAGGCATCTGCTTTCACCGCAGCGGTCCTTCCTCTTCTAGCCAGTACCCTGTTGCAACCTGGCCTTTCTTTTCTGGGCTCTGCACATGTTTAGATAGCTCTAAAGTGGCTTCCTTTTCCTCTTCTGTTCCTTGTTCCATCAAGGTCTTTCCATGCTTCTCTGTCTAATTTACATCCTGATACTTTTAGAAATTTCTACAGCTTTCTAAATCTACTAGTGCCAGAATGTCTAACCCTCCTGATTGATTGAGTCCTGCCTGTTTTACATATGATCTCATTCTAAGTTCCTTGAATATAGGATATTTGCCTTCTGGTGTCTTCTGGGTTATTATTGGTGTGTAATCACTATAGTGACAGATTTCCAAAGACATTCCTTTCAGGTTGATCAGATTCACACCCATATCTTTCCATCCAACTTATCTACTGCTATTCCCTTTTCTCATTTCTATTTCATGTTATATATAAATATATACATAATATATGTAAATCTATATAGAATCTAGGATTCACAAATAAGTGAAACTTGAATTTTTCTTTCTCTGGTTTATTTTGCTTAATATGCTGATCCCATTGCATCTATGCCTTCCTTCTTTTTCTCTCCTGGCTTGTATGTAGAAGAAACTGAATTTTCACCATTGCTTGTCAACACTCTGGTTCAAGTACCCCAGAGAGAAACTGAAAGCTTTCAGATTATACTTCATTAAATTATCAATATTTGATCAGTTTTGATCTACAGCACAAATGACTTCACATGGTTCAACCTCCACTTCATCTCCTAATTACTAAAATAGCAAATTAACTCTTACACTGCTAAAAAAATAGTGTTTTTTTAATTTCAAAAACCAGGAATATGTTACTTGTCTCTTCTGATATTGCCCATGCTTTAGAAGGACATTTTAAATGACAGATGAAGTTTATGTTCAAAGTGGGATAGTAGAGACCAAATTGCAAGTGTTTATACTGTAGTGAGTATGTTTTAGCTTTGTGTTTACTTTTGTCTATTTATTTTGAGACAGGTTTTTCTGATGTAGTTCTGGCTATCTTGGAATTCTCTATCAAAGTCCTTTGTTGGCCTCAAACTCATGACAGTCCTTCTGCTTCTGCCTCCTGAGTGCTGGGCATGCAGGTGTGTACCATCACAGCCAGCTACCATGTTTATTTTTGGAAGGGAAATTTCTAGAACATATGATGAATGATGAGCACAGCTATTAAAATTACATAAGAAGGATATCTGCTCTGCCACCTCCTAGACTAAATTCAAACAACTTCTAAAACATTCTCTGTAATTGGTTCTTCATCTGGAATAAGAAGGTTAAGCAGCCACACATTCGTTTCTCAGAATCAGGGTTCAGTTTAAACGAATGAGTTCACATAAAGCCCTTGTCATAACACTTACACATGAACAGCAATGACTGACTGTTAGTTGTTTTCATCACCTCAAGTTTTATTAAAGATGATTGACTACGAATGAAGCCCAACACCACTAAACATAACAATATCTCTATGATTATGAGGTAATAAAATATTTTCAATTGTTTTTGTTGAATTTTATTTTGGGTGATAGTCAACATCAAAATAAAAAAGGTGAACAAGTGGCCACTTCAAACAGATTAAATTATTATAATGTCATGTTGTATCTCACCATTTTTCCTTTGTAGATATAAATTCAGAAATTCAGAGTTAACAGAAGTATCTGTTCCTCTTTCTAAATGTCCTGAAATTTCTGCAATAGGTCCTTTCATCTTCACATATATTTCCTATAAAAATGAAAGAGATAACTTCAAAAAATAACAAATTATTCTACTAGAGCCTAATTATTCTTAGCCTTAAAAAATAAAAATAAATTTAAGCCATAATATTTGGCAGTGATGTGGCTCATCATGAATTAAGAATGTGTCTGGGGCTCTGGAAATGGTTCCGTCAACAAAGTGCCTGCTGTAAAAGCATAGGAACATGAGTCCAGTCTCTAGAACCCATGCACACTTTGAATCTCAGTGCTGAAGCAGGTAGATCCCTAGGGTTTGCTGGCAACCAGCCTAGCCTAGTTGATGTGTTCCAGGCCAGTGAGAGGCCCTGCCTGTCTCAAAAGAGAGAACAATACCTGAGGACTGACAATCAAACTGGCCTCCACACATGTGTATATACCTTCACACACACCTACAACATATGTAAATAGATATAGGCAAACACACACACATGCACACACATGTACAAATGTGTCTGGTTGAAAATATCAACAAGATACTTAAAAATTGGTTTACATTTTAAATTGCTCCTTCTTTTTATAATAACAATGTGTTTATACAGGTTTTATTCCTGAATAACTCCATTTGTTTAAATATTTGGCAAGTTACTATTTTAAGCCACATTTAAATACCTATCCTGGTTGGCATCATATCTATTGATTCATGGACTTACCAATTCAACAAATATTTATAAAAGAATTACTAGTGATTAAGAACACAGAAAACTACAGTGTAGTACAAACCTCTCTACTCTGAGTAACCTATTTTGATTCTTTTTATTGTATAACACAAAAAAATCATGAGCTATTTAAGAACAGATACTGTCCCAAAGGAGTTTTGATCCTCTTATCCACTATCTATTGTGGTGTGAGTATGTCCTTTCAAACTGACACCCTCATGGGTATGAAGACAGTGAGACTCCGCTTCAGATCTCCAAGTCTTTGTGAGTCTAACCCATCTTGGGAGGGTCCAAACTTTCTTGACTTTATCATTTCAGCAGAAATTAATGTTTCTTGGTGATTTATAGTCCCAATAATTTTAGCTCACATGGCCCCAGGTTATAGCAGATCAAGGATAATTTCTCAGTGAAGGGGCTTGAGACAGATTTTTTTTTCATGAAATATATTACACTGCCTCTTTCCTTGTTTTTGTTTTTCACCTTGTACTTGGAAAAGATCGTAAAAACCAGACATCTTGCTCAGAACTCCAGAGTTGTGTGTTACATTGTTGCGCCAACTTTTTTTAAAAGACTCTATAGGTAAAGCTTTGCAAAGGTTTATTTATAAGGCAAACTTCCACATATTGGATGAAATTTAAAAAAATCCAGCTCAGCCAATCTGATAAGTGGAGCAGACAACAAAGCAAATCATATGCTCTTTTTTCAAGCACTTAGGAATCTGAGAAAACAGACTTTGAACAAGATCAGACAAGTGAGTAAAAGGCATTTCCGGCAGAGGAGACGGCAATCAACCCAAACCGAGGCCAGGAAGTGTCTGCCGGCTTTAAGAATTGAAGAGCGTGGCTATGGCTGTGGGATGGAGAGAAAGAGGCACAGGCCACAGCTCGTGAGCTCCTAAAGATGGCTGGACTTCACAAGGGCCAATACAGTCAGGGCAGGTTACATGCAGAGAAGGGGTTATCTGAAACTCTCAAGGTACAATATTAGCAAATCGCTGGAAACATGATGGGTGGATGTGAGGGCGTCGGGCTGTAAATTTATTGAGCTTATCTATGGTTGAGATTTTTTAAAATATATATTTCAAGTGCTCCTGTGGTGGTATTGTGTTCCCCAAAATATTGTGTACCTTAATAAACTTATCTGGGGTCAGAGACAGAAAAGCCACAATATTAAACATGAGGATAGGCAGTGGTAGCATACGCCTTTAATCCTAGCATTCCAGAGACAGAAATCCCTCTGGATCTCTGTGAGTTCAAGGCCACATTGGAAACGGCCAGGTGTGGTGACACACTCCTTTAATCCAGTAAACCAGCCTTCAATCCCAGGGAGTGGCAGTAGAAAGCAGAAAGGTATATAAGGCATGAGGACCAGAAACTAGAGGCATTTGCCCTGGAGAGGCATTTGCCCTGGAGAGGCATTTACCCTGGAGAGGCATTTGCCCTGGAGAGGCATTTGGCCTGGAGAAGCATTTGGCCTGGTTAAGCATTCAGGCTTCTAGCAGCAGTTCAGCTGAGAGTCATTCGGATATGAGGACATAGAGGCTTCCAGTCTGAGGAAGCAAGACCAGCTGAGAAATTTGCCAGGTGAGGTTAGCTGTGGCTCGTTCTATCTCTCTGACCTTCCAGTGTTCACCCCAATAACTGGCTCAGGTTTGATTTTGTTAATAAGACTCTTTAAGATTCATGCTACATGCTCCAGTTTCTAAGAATCAATTCTTGAGGCTTTCCTTTATAGTGCCTTCCCTCTATTCCTTCAATAGCCCTTCCCACGAGTCTCCTCTGCCTCTGTTCACCAATCCTACTTATCTTTCAAGAGCCTTGGCGAAGATCACTCCTTTCAAAAAACTGTTCTTGATTTCATGAGTCATATATAATCTTGTGCTGTTTGCTGTTTCGAATTCTGGCATCCCTTCGTCAGCCTGTCTGCTTATGTCCTCATTATAGACTACAGGTTGGCATGATGCAGTGAAGTGCCCTTGAGGCCAGACAGAATTATGTTCTAATTTCTGTGTCATTTGAACGAGTGGAATTTCAGTCTGCTTATGTATATAATGGAAGAAAAATACCTCCCTCTACTATTCCGATAATTAATGATAGAATGTGCATTAAGACCCTAGCATTGGGATTGGAGATTTGGCTCAGTGGCTGAGTGCTTACTGAGCTGGCTCAAAGCCCTGGATTCTGTCTGCAGCACCAAATACAACCAGGAAAAAAAAATCACCACAAATGAAACAAAACAACCAAAAGAATCCACACAAAACTTGAAATAGTTTCTTAATGAAATGAGTGCTAATTTTTTCCTTTTCTCGGTCTTTTAAAATTAAAGGTATCTTCCTCAGCCTTGCTTAAACTTCAGAACTTTACAGACAATAGTAAGTGTGTAACTCAGAAAATTATGTCACACATCTTTGATAGGCAAGTTACTTCATCTAGTGGCAGACTGATGCAATCTCGATTTAGTAATGTTCTTTGATTCCACGATATTCACTGTGATTTTTGTCTATCAGTTGATCTCAAAATCAATTCTTTGTGAGTCTAAAAAAGCACTAGTAATTGTGAATATGGAGTTTTGATGCTGCCCCAATTCTGTATTTTTCCAGACAGTCACTCGTTGTTCTACATAACGGCCTGGTTTTCTTTCCTATTCACTTTTTTAGGCTTCAGAACCTAGTGTGTTTTTTCTTGGTTCTTTGTGATTTCTGCCAGCATCTGGACATAGTGTATAGGTGAACATCAAAGGCTACACCCCTCTGTATGCCACCCCAAATTGTGCTTACTAGAAACTTCTCCCTGCAACCCATCAAGACATTACACAAAACTGCAGCCAGTCAAAATGCAGAGTGTGGCGTCCATTCCCAGTAGATACATGTACAGCAATATCTCTGCACCTTAGTTCAGGGATCGTTGTGCAACAGGTGACAGACAGATAGTAAGAGCCAGAGGAGCAGGGAGTTGGCTGTAAGACTGTGTCTCCTAGGAATGCCTGAAATTACACCCACAAAATCTCATACTTTCTGTTTTGCTGATTTTGAGAATGAATGTAAAAGCAAGCTGAGTAAAGGCATGTAAAATAGCATTATTCTATTCTTCTGTATGTAGACTTAGCTTCTAAGTATTATAGTGAAGCTTTCTGTAAACATTATACTTCATAAATGAAAACATTCAAATTATTCTTGATGTAAATTAATTGAAACATTTATATGCACATGTACATAATCTACTTTCAAATGGTATACACACCAAAGGTTTAAGAGCATAGATTAATTCTCTGAACTAAAGTAATAACAAAACTACCTCAGTAAAGAGTGGTTTGACAACTTTTCTAACTTCCAGTAAAAACATAATTCTTCTGACAAAACCTTCTATTACTTAATGAAGAGAAGCACTGAAATCAGTTTCTAATCTAGTTTTCTTTAGAAGAGTTATATAAATATTTAAACAGTGGAATTAATGATTCATGAAAATGTACACTGATTCATGTTAATTTTTATTTAAAACTAAGTTGAATAATTTCTTTCCAAGTCTGATGCTACTGCTATAGAACTAATACACTTACTAAAGAAAGAATAAGAAAACAAGACCTGCTAGTGCACACCTGTAATTCCTGTACAGGAGACAGAGGCAGGAGGATCACCACAAGTTTGAGGCAAGCCTGGTTCACATGGCAAGTTATAGGCCAGTCTGGGCTAAAAAGAACAGCCTTTTATCAAGACAAAAACCAAAAACAAATGAAAAATGGATGAGGAAATAGAAACTCATTCATGTTTATGGAAGAAATTTTTCTTGAAAGAAATCAAAGCATTTATGAGGCTTAGGTTATATCTGACTGCTAACTATGTTTAACTATGCCCCTTCACCCATATAGATGACCAGATGTTTTCCTGAGAATGCAAATGCAGTGAGCCTACCTGATCTTCAATTTTTTATCTTTAGGAATAACAAGAAGACATTCCAATACATCAGTTTTTTTCCTTGCCTGAATGAAAGACATAAGTTATAAAAGGCAAACTTTCTTTTGAGGTTTAAGTGTCCCATAAATTCTTAAGATTATTTCTTAATTGTTGTGCTCAGGAATAACTTTAACATATGTAACTTGAGTCAAGGTGTTGGGGCTCAGCATATATGATAAAAATCCAAGTTCATTCTCAATTGTAGCATTAGATATTGGAACCAAGAATATGAAAGCAATGAAGCAATTTGTTTGTACAGCATAAGGAGAATGTTAAAAACAGCAACCATAATAGACATTGCCAAACTGACCTACTCTAAAATCAAGACCTTCTACTGATCACCAGACATCAGCAAGAGAGTAGAAATTATAGAAGAGATACAGAGTGGGAGAAATACAGATAGAATAATAGGCCAATGTATTAGTCAGGGTTCTCTAAAGGAACAGAGCTGATAGAGTGGATAGAGACACATATATACTTGTACATATACATAATATGCATAAACACATATTTATATACATATAGTGTACACAATATGTATACATATGCATTATATATATGGAGGATTTATTAGAGTGGCTTATATGCTATGTCTGAATAGCCCAGCAATGGATGTCTCCCAAGCATCATGGATTCAGTAGTTGTTCAGTCTACACAACTGGGTGACTGAGCAGTTCCAATCTGGAGCATGAGTCCTAGAAAGCAACTGATCTCTAGTCAACATTGGAATCCCAAAGAGGTAGGTTTTAATACCAGTGGAGAAATGCATCAGCAACAGAACAGATGAACTTGCCAGTGCAGGCAAGGGCAAGCAAGAAGCAAAATCTCCCTTCTTATATGTCCTCCTATGAAGCCTGCCACCAGTAGTCTTAGTCAAGATTTAGGGTTGGGTCTTCTGATCCCATATAATTCATGTCCAGGGTAGTCACATCTCAAATGACCCAATCAAGAAAATCGTCCACAGGTGTGCCCAGATGCCTGAGTTTTAGTTGATTCCAGGTGTAGGTAAAGTGACAACTAAGCTAATGTCATCATAACGAAATTGCAACTATTTGAATAATATCTTCACTTGACAGAAGAGAATAATCAAAAGGCTAGAAAACAAATAAAATGGTGGTTGGCTTTATTGCTCAAGTACAAACTTATACTACAGTGTCTTGAACAGAATGACTGAAATGCACTTGAGTACCAAGCCTTGAAAGGGTGCAAGGTACCCATACATGACTGTGAGAAGAAATACTGGGAAAACTTCAGAAAACTATTTTGATGTTATTTGCTAAACTAAAGCTAAGTGTACATGTACATATGATCTAGAAATTCCATGTCCATGTGTCCATTCAACAGAATGCATATTGATCAAAAACCATATATATGATGGTTCATAAATATACTATTCCCAATAGTTCTAATAGAAACAAGGAAATCTGTAAGAGTAGACTGAATAATCAGTGATTTATTCATACCTTGGAATGTCCATGATAAGAATGAATTAATTGAAACAATATGCTGTAATGTTCATGAACAATGCAAACTTAGAATTAGATAGAAACATCAAATGCAAAATGTAGATTTGTTACCCCATTAATATACAGACAAAGCAAATCCCTGCTGCTAATGTTCCACATGGTAGTTGTCTATGGGGGACTTGTGTTTAAGATTGAAAGAGAGAGTATTTTGAAATGCTGATAATGGTCTATTTCTAGTCTTAATGATAGTGAAGTGTGTTTACTTTGTGTGTATCTTTCCACAGGACACTTATGATGTGTACATTTTGTTTCTATGTCAAAGGAAAAATCTATAAAAGTCATTGATGGTAATCACTATGGCAAAGATTCAGAAGTCATAGAGAATTATCCACCACTGATGATGTGGTCATTATGAGGTGTTCCATGTGAAGCATAGCTGTCACAACCCTTAGCTCCAGAGAAAGGATGAAAAAGAATTAGGGCAGTGTCAACTGTTTTTAAATAGTTATGAAAATTTTCCAGCTGAACAAAAACTAATGATATTCCCAGACCGATTTTCTGCAAATGTGAAGTTATGAGAAAAAGCAATAAGTTTAAAAAATAAATTCTGAATAGGAAATAAATTATATCTTTCTGCTTAGAGCTCTGAGACCAACCGAAAGAAATTAGAATTTGTTCCTTTTGAAATGACATTTTAGAAAGGCTTCAGGGTATCTAATAATCTAAAAAATATTTTGGAAAACTCTTAAGTATGATGAAAAATATAGAAAGATTGTTGTGCCAAAAAATACTTATGTGTGATTCATGTATTAAAACATAAAAAGAATCAAATTGAAAATGTTTATACTAAAATGCTTTCAAAAAGGTAAACCATTGGCTTTCACATAATCACTATATTATTTTTGTACATATATTAATTATATAATTATTATCGATATAAATATATAACTTTGTTGTGGGCAGAAGTTTCTCTTCTGCCTGCCTGTTCCCAAATACCTGGCAGCTGCTTCTTAAATAACTGACTCAAAGGTTTAATATTACTTATAAATGATCAACTGGTAGCTCAGGCTTATTACTAACTAGCTCTTACACTTAAATTAACCCATAATTCTTATCTATGTTTAGCCACGTGGCTTGGAACCTTTTCTCAGTACAGCATTCCATCTTGCTTCCTCTGTATCTGGCTGGCAACTCCTGACTCCGACCTTCCTCTTCCCAGAATACTCCTAGTCTGGTCACACCAGCCTATACCTGGCTACTGACCAATCAGCATTTTATTAAACCAATTCAAGTGACAAATCTTTACAGTGTACAAGAGCACTATCCCACAGCACTTTTTTCTTTTTTCTTTTCATTTTTCTTTATTAAGAAATTTTCTACTCACTCTACATACCACCCACAGATCCTACTTCCTCCCTCCTCCAATTTCCCAGCCCTCCCTCCAAAGCCACCCCACATCCCCACATCCCCCAAATCAAGGTCTCCCATGGGGAGTCAGCAGAGCCCGGCACACTGAGTCCACAGCACTTTATTGTTATTTTCTACCCATTAATTATTTCTATCCTATCTAAACTGACACAAGGTCTCAAAATCCTTCTACTTAATACTGTACTGTTCATATGTAAGGCTATGTTAAAACAGTTTGTGTCTTCCAATAATGATAGCATTATCCTAAGTGTTGGGCCTTAGTAACTTGATTGAAATATCTTTAATATATACTGGCTTAAAGAGGGCTGGGGGGTGGAAGGAGGGAGGAGGGGGAGTCTGTGGATAGCATGAGGAATGAGTACAAAATTTCTTAATAAAGAAAAAAACAAAAACAAAACAAAACAAACAAAAAAATATCACAATGAATTTTTGGGGATCTGGTACCTTAAATCACAAAACAATTAGTATGCTCAGCACTATGTTCACCATCCTCATACTTGGAACAGAAAGAGCCTCAAAATGTGGTATTGTTCTTAGTGATTAATTATTGGATGGAATATTACTAGTATCTTAATTTTAAGTTTCTGTAAATGGGAACCAAGAGCTGCAGAGATGGCTCAGCAGTTAAGAGCACTTGCTCCTATTATAGAGGACCAGGGTGCAGCTCCTAGCACCCAGGTTTAGTAACTCACAACCGCTTATAACTCTAACTTTAGAGAGTCTAATACCATCTTCTGGCCTCTAGAGAAGCCCACAAATGTGTGTACCTACATAAACACATATGCACATAACTATATGTATTTTTCAATCTTAAAAAACAGAAGTGGCAAAAATTGTCTAGAGCTAATTGGCTTTCTCTCTCTCTCTCTCTCTCTCTCTCTCTCTCTCTCTCTCTCTCTCTCGGGAATAGCCATCATTTTAAAGCATAAAATATAAATTTAGAACACAAAAGAATATACCTTCTTTTCAGCACCCCCTGGAACCTTCTCCAAAATCGACCACATGCTTGGTCACAAAGCAAATCTCAACAGATACAAAAAAAATTGAAATAACCTCCTGTGTCTTATCAGACCACCATGGCTTAAAGCTAGATTTCAACAACAACAAAAATTACAGAAAGCCTAAAATCTCATGGAAACTGAATAATGCCCAATTGAATCACCAATGGATCAAGGAAGAAATACAGAAAGAAATTAAAGATTTCCTAGAATTCAATGAAAATGAATGTACAACATACCCAAACTTATGGGACACCATGAAAGCAGTGCTAAGAGGAAAATTCATAGCTCTAAATGCCCACATAAAGAAGTTGGAGAAATCTTATGATAGTGACTTAGCACAACTGAAAGCTCTTGAACAAGAAGAAGCAAACTCACCCAGGAGAAACAGACACCAGGAAATAATCAAATTGAGGGCTGAAATCAATAAAATAGAAACAAAGAGAACAATACAAAGAATCAATGAAACAAAGAGTTGGTTCTTTGAGAAAAACAAAAAGATAGATAAGCCCTTATCCAAATTAACCAAAAAGCAGAGAGAGAGCATCCAAATTAACGAAATCAGAAAAGAAAAGGGGGACATAACAACAGACAATGAGGAAAGCCATACTTCAAAAACTATACTCCACAAAATTGGAAAATCTGAAAGAAATGGACAATTTTCTGGATAGGTACACCATACCAAAGTTAAATCAAGACCAGATAAACTATTTAAATAGAACAATAACCCCTAAGGAAATAAATGGTCATTAAAAGTCTCCCAGCCAAAAAAAAAAAAAAAAAGCCCAGGACCAGATGGTTTCAGCACAGAATTCTACCAGATTTTCAAAGAAGAGCTAATACCAATACTCTTCAAATTGTTCTACACCATAGAAACAGAAGGAACATTACCAAATTCTTTTTATGAGGCTACAGTTACCCTGATACCCAAACCACACAAAAATGCAACAAAGAAAGAGAATTACAGACCAATCTCCCTCATGAACATTGATGCAAAAATACTCAATAAAATACTGGCTAGCCGAATCCAGGAACACATCAAAAAAATTATTCACCATGACCAAGTAGGCTTCATCCCAGGGATACAACAATGGTTCAACATACAAAAATCTGTCAATGTAATACACCATATAAGCAAACTGAAAGAAAAAAACCGCATGATCATCTCATTGGATGCTGAAAAAGCCTTTGACAAAATCCAACACCCCTTCATGATAAAGGTTCTAGAGAGATCAGGAATACAAGGAACATACCTAAACATAATAAAGTCAATTTACAGCAAGTCAACAGCCAACATCAAATTAAATGGAGAGAAACTCAAAACCATTCCACTAAAGTCAGGAACAAGACAAGGCTGTCCACTCTCCCCATATTTATTCAATATAGCACTTGAGGTTCTAGGTAGAGCAATAAGACAGCAAAAGGAGATCAAGGGGTACAAATTGGAAAGGAAGAAGTCAAACTTTCATTATTTGCAGAGGATATGATTGCATACATAAGTGACCCCAAAAATTCTACCAGGGAACTCCTACAGCTGATAAACTCCTTCAGTAAGGTGGCAGGATACAAGATTAATTAAAAAAAAAATCAGGAGCCTTCCTATATACAAATGAAAAAGGGGCTAAGAAAGAAATCAGAGAAACATCACCCTTTACAATAGCCACAAATAATATAAAATACTTTGGGGTAACTCTAACTAAGCAAGTGAAAACCTGTATGACAAGGACTTTAAGTCCCTGAAAAAAGAAATTGAAGAAGATGTCAGAAAATGGAAAGATCTCCCATGCTCATGGATAGGCAGGATTAACATAGTAAAAATGGCAATCTTACCAAAAACAATCTACAGATTCAATGCAATCCCCATCAAAATACCAATTCTTCACAGACCTGGAAAGAATAATATTCAACTTCATATGGAAAAAAAAAACAGGATAGCCAAAAGAATCCTGTACAATAAAACAACCTTTGGAGGCATCACGGTCCCTGACCTCAAGCTCTACTATAGAGCTACAGTAATAAAAACGGCTTGGTACTGGCATAAAAACCAACATGTGGACCAATGGAATCGAATTGAAGACCCTGACATTAATCCACATACCTATGTACATATGATTTTCGATGAAGAAGCCAAAACTGTACCATAACTGGATGTCAACATGCAAAAGATTGCAACTAGATCCATATCTGTCACCATGCACAAAATTCAAGTCCAAGTGGATCAAAGACCTCAACATAAATCTAGTTACACTGAACTTGATAGAAGAGAAAGTAGGAAGTAGTCTGGAACGAATTGGCACAGGAGACCACTTCCTAAATATAACACCAGTAGCACAGACACTGAGAGTGACAATTAATAAATGGGACCTCCTGAAACTGAGAAGCTTTTGGAGAGCAACGGACATGGTCAATAAGACAAAATGTCAGCCTACAGAATGAGAAAAGATCTTCACCAACCCCACATCTGACAGAGGGCTGATCTCCAAAATATATAAAGAACTAAAAAAGCTAGACATCAAAATACTGAACAGTCCAATTGAAAAATGGGCTACAGAACTTAACAGAGAATTCTCAACAGAAGAATCTCAAATGACTGAAAGGCATTTAAGGAATTGCTCAACATCCTTAGTCATCAGGGAAATGCAAATCAAAATGACTCTGAGATACCATCTTACAACTGTCAGAATGGCAAAGATCAAAAACACTGAAGACAGCTTATGTTGGAAAGGATGTGGAGCAAGGGGGACACTCCTCCACTGTTGGTGGGAATGCAAACTTGTATAGCCACTCTGGAAATCAGTTTGGCGGTTTCTCAGAAAATTGGGAATAAGTCTTCCTCAAGACCCAGTTAGACCACTCTTGGGCATATACCCAAGGAATGCTCAATCTTACCACAAGGACACATGCTCAACTATGTTCATATCAGCATTATTCATAATAGCAAGAACCTGGAAACAAACTAGATGCCCCTCAACTGAAAAACAGATAAAGAAAATATGGCACATATACACAATGGAGTACTACTCAGTAGTAAAAAACAATGATATCATGAAATTTGCAGGCAAATGGATAGAACTAGAGAATATCATCTTGAGTGACGTAACCCAGACTCAGAAGGACAAACATAATATGTACTCGCTCATAAGTGTATAGTAAATGTGAGGAAAGGGATGGCCAGACTGCAACCCACAACTCC
>CABHPQ010138242.1:0-18090 GCA_902168405.1 Peromyscus aztecus
AGGCCTATGCTTTGCCATCCAATCTTATAAATGCTGCGTAGGAGGTATTTTTATACTATGGTGCTTTCCAATGAGCATCGATATCAGATAAGAGCCAAAGAGGGCCCTGGAGGAGGAGGTAGAAATGTAGTGTTTTCAATTTGTGTCCAGTATTCGATTGTCCTGAATTTACATAGGGAGGGGGGGTGGCTCCAGCTAAGATCTGCCCTCCTGGAAAGCGCCAGTGCAGGAATGTAATCAGGTAGGTGTTGACAAAAGAGATAGCTCAGCCCCCTGCACCAAGCTCTTTGTTGGTTTTCTTTTTTCTTTTTCTTTTTTTCTTTTTCTTTTTTTTTTTTTGCCTGGAGTGGTGGGAGTTTTACATCTGCTGCTGTCATGAAAACATTTGATTTTATTTTTTTTACAAGCCTTCAAAAAATGATTTACTTGGGGGAAAAAAAATCTAGAGGTTCTTCCAAGCATGTGATGTGTACAGGGCTAAGCCTGGGGTTGAGCGATTACAAATGCACCCCAAATCACAACCTGGGTGTGTGCGATTAACTGTTTGGTTCTATGTTATCTTGAAGGCACAGGTCCCCTCTTGAGGAGCTGGGGGAGAAAGAAGTTTCTCCGGGCACCTGGCTGGCTGATGGGTTCCAATGTGTCTGGGCCCTGATAACTTCGTTCTGATGGCCACACCTTCTCACCTCTCCATCTGCCCAAGCCAAAGTCAGGCTTTTCCTGGAAGGAGCAGGGACTTCATGAATTCCTAGGTCTAAATCAAGAAACCCTTCAACTATTAAGCCTTCCACCTCCACCCCATGGAGGAAGAATTAGAAAAGCTCTCCCTAGAAAAGCTCACCTACCCTTTGGTGGGTACTTTGTCTTCCTGCCAAGTCTTGAACTTGGACTGTGTTGATACGATGAGTGTAAGACGGATGGGGCAGCCGGATGAAATAGGCTCTGCCCAAAACAAGGAAAGCCAGTGTCCCCAAGTTCAAAACTTTGCCAGAAAGGCGGGGAGAAACAGACACAATCTCCACACCCCAACCTTCCTCTCTCCACTTGCTCTGTGCACATCCCCAGCACTGAACGAAGAAAGAAGCCAGCTGGCCACCTCCGGAAATTGATGGAGGAGACCTATCTCAGTGGTTTCCTGGGGACACCACCTCTGGGTGTTTGGACTTCACAGCCGGGCCACAATCCATGTTAATAGCTTTACTGTGCCCTCTGGCAACTTTGATGCTGTGCTAAGAAAGCTAGGAATCGACACCCTCCCCACCTCCACCCGAATATTTCCCCAGTTCCAGAGGACTCCCTTGTCCTCAACCTGGCACCCAGGTACGTTCCTCCTGGGACTCGAGTAGGTCATGAAGTTCTTACCTAGGTCTGCTGGGAAAGCCGTTCATGTGGACCCCAGGGCTGGGCGGTCAGCAGCTTCGGAGACACACCAGAGGCTGGCTACTGTTCAGTACATCTCCCTGCGGGCCTGGCTTTGCAAACAGGAGAGCCAGTCCCATCAGGAACAGGGGAGCCGGGCGCGCAGCCTTTGGACTCACCAACTCAAGCGTTTGGTCCAATCCGAGGCACCTCCGGCAGGTGAGCCCGGTGGCGAGTTCAGAGTCCCCCTCCTCCCTGGGACAGCCTCGGGCACGACGAGGGCGGGGACGCGCTGCACGAGCTAGTGGAACTCCCCTGCCGGCGCGCTCTCGGCTCCCGCCGTCTGGGTGACTAGGTGTTACCGCAGCGCGATCCCTCTTTCTATATATATCCACGGCCCCCTCCCTGCGCGCTGCGCGGTGGCTCGGTGTGGTCCCCAACTGCACCTGGATGGTTTCCGCTCGCGCCTCCCGCCTCTGTCCCTCTCGGCTCTTCTCCCGCTCTCTTCTCTCTCCTCCCCTTGCTCTCCCCCTCCGGGAGAAGTCTGGGTTCTCCCGGTATTGCCTCACTCCCGACACTTAACACTGCAGTGGAACCCGACACACAGCCAGGCGGTTCCTTTAAAACCCACTGCTCGGTTCAAATCAGAGCATCAAGTTAGTGCGGAAACCAATGCCAGAAGCTCCTCTGCCCTGCGGTTAGGAGGAGGTAGCAGCCTCTGCTGGAAAACCAGATTTCACGGGAAGCTGTGGGAAAGGGTGCTGTGAAGAGGCATGGCGTGAGTCCACAAGTGACCCGCAGGATCTTCAGAACCATGAGGCATCCGGAATGACTAGTATTAAAATCAAGGTGTTAAATAAAGCCAAGGAGTTGCTGGATTCAAAGTTCTCAATGAACACATTGGAAGCTCAGAGAGCGTCACTGAATGCCAGGAACACACAGCTAGCTAGAAAAGTCGAACCTGAGTTCTACCATTGTTGGGAGCATCCAAATTCCCACACCGGAAAAACGTGTGGGTTTGTGTGGGGTTGAGTGTGGATGTGACCCCAGAGTGTGAATGCAAAGACCATACTCTGTGAGCTGTCTGAACCTATATGAAAGGGACAATCAGCGGCTGACGAGTTAACATGGCCTCTCACCAAAACCATTTCTAAGTCACCTCTACCCCTTCTTCCAGGAAGACCCCAAAGGATGACAGAGACCAAAGGTGAAGTGACCTGAAAGATGAAATGACAAATCTCTTTCCCTCGCAGGCCTCCAGACACCCAACTGACAAGATCTGCTTCAGAAAACCTCCATTTTCCTCTTGTTATTTTCTACCGTCCCCTCCACCCCTCATGTCATCCTGGCCACTCTCTAACACAGATATTTTCACGTTACCCACAAAAGAGAGTGTACCCCGTTTGCTTCTGACACCTAAACTAAAGTGCTTCCTGGCAGTGTGGGCTCATACATCAAAGGGCTTTCTCACTAGAACCCCCTAGGGCGGCAGCATCAATTTCTGTTTCTTGGAAGATGCTGTTAGCTCAAGCAGAAACCAATCTCTCTCACAAAATCCTCTGGGGCCTTAATCTCAACTCCCTCTGAAATGTTCCTCCGGTCTGTGGTATCTGGGCCCCCGAGCATGGATTCTGACGCTATGCACACAGTCATGGGGTTGATCTCTTTGGAGAAGGTTTGATGCTTGCTCCACCACTAGGAACACCGAGAAAACTCATAGGCTATGGAAACCTCCCCTGGAGTTACACTATACACAAGAGCCATGCCATGCCACTATGGCCTGTGCCTTTAAGATGCGGGACCCAGGATAGGAGATCGAACTTGGAGCTTCAAAGGGAAGGATCTACAGGAACCCAACACCCCCCACCTCCCCCACCCCACTCCCCCCACCCCCAGCTCAATTAGTTTATGGCTGTGGCTGTGTCTGAAGGACACGAGAGGAGATCAAGACATGGGCGAACATGTGTCAGTTCTGGGACTTTAAAAGGAAAACCTCGGGAATTGTATGTTTCTTTTAACCTCTTCATCGCAGGTTACCAGATGCGCCACCCTGCACAAGCTTCTTGGCTTTGCCAAGTCTCATAGAATTGAAAGGGTTAATAAAACAACTGTAGGTCATCTGGCACATAGCAAATGAAGAATATATCTCATTTCCCTTCCTTCTCTATCTGAACTTCCCAAAATCTCTCTCCTGTAGACGCATCCCCACCTCAGCCCAACCACCCATAGCCTTGTTCATCTTCCACTTAAGATCTTGTTATATTAATGTGGTTTGTTTAAATGGATTTGCACGTTTTATACAGTGCTTTTCTCATTTAGAAAAAATGAATTAGACACTTGTTTTGTTGTTGTTTTCTTTGTTATTTTGTCTTTTTTTTTCCTGGAGCTGAGGACCGAACCCAGGGCCTTGTGCTTGATAGGCAAGCACTCTACCACTGAGCTAAATCCCCAGCCCCTTGTTGTTTTCTTATGGTGCTAGGGATCTAACTTAGAGCCTCACACATGTTGGGTGAGCTATGTCCCCAGCCCTATCCCATCCATTCTAGGCAGGCATGGTGCTCCTGTCCTAATACACTTGCATCTATTTTATCTAATTTTGAATTCCCTAAACCTAGGCATGCATTTTCCACGATTTGATCTCTCATCACATCCCATGGATGCAGTCATAGTCCTAGATTGTTGAGCTAGAAGGAGGTCTAGAAATTATGGAAGTCAGTTTCCTTATTTTATAGCCCGGGGCAGACTTGCACACATTGATAAAGCTGGAGTACCAGTTGTGCCTTGTTTCTGTATCTTTGCACAGAGCAAAATATTTCTTGACATCTGTTCTAGCTAGTTCTTTGCAGTATTAATGGAAGGTGCTCAAACAAAGGGTGCTACAACTGATTGGGAAATAATGAGGTAAGCACACTTTAGTCTTCCCCTGCTTCGGTCCAGGGCCAGTCTCAGAGGGCTTGGGCTGTACAGGATTGTGATTAGAAGCATAGACTACAGGGTCAGCCCTCGCTAAGTGTTATCTCATCTCCATTTCTCAGTAGCTGCAGGATATTGGACAAGCTGCTTAACGTCTTAAGCTTCAGTCCTTTCATTTGTAAAATCAACATGATTACACTGGATAGAAATATTATTTGTCTCAAATCCCTAATGCTGAGTAAACACTCCAAAACTCTAGCAGTCACGGGGCTGGAGGGATGGCTCCGCGGTCAAGAGCACTCATGCTCTTGCAAAGGGCCCAGGTTTGGTTGCAAGCACCCAGATGACTGCTTCTAACAGTTACTCCAGTTCCAGGAGATCCAATGCCCTCTTCTGCCCTCCACGAGCACTGTACACATATGGTACTTGCAGGCTAAACCTTCATATACATGCAAAATAAATAAATAAATAATGAATAAATAAATAAATAAATAAATAATTTTAAGCCTCTAGTAGGCTTGTGAAGAGTGACAGCAGTAATAGTGGAATAGTAGCACACAGCTAAACACACAAAACTCCGTGATGCTGCTGAGCTTTCCAATCCTGAAGCTCCTAGGACTTGGAATGTAGAAAATCCTTCCTTCTCTTTGCTCTCTCATGCTGTTGGAAACCTGTCTCAGACTTCCAAGAACTGCTGTGCTCTCCAGTGCTGGTAGGAAATGAGTAACCATTTGAGTAAGCTCAGAAGAATCTCTGGTAGTGCATATTTCTGCACACACACCCCCAAAAAAATGAGCAAGGAGAATGTTAATCATTTAAATACTAATCCTAAAATAAATAAATAAATAAATAAATAAATAAATAAATAAATAAATAAACAAATAAATACTAATACTTCGTTTAACTGAGCAGCTACTAAGTAGTGGCACTGTTCTAAGTGATTGGGGTTCGTTGTCCACCTATGTCTGAATCTATCTACAATCTTTTTAAAATGTTTTGTTTTGTTTAATTTGGGGAGCATATGTGTATGTGGGATGTGTGTGTATTGTGCACTTGCACACCTGAGTGTGTGTGGCATATATGTGTGATGTATGCATGTGAATATGTGACTGCACAGGTCCATGGGTACATACACAGGGACTGGGGAGGATGTCGAGTGTCTTCCCCTGTGACTCTCTGCCTTATTTCCTTGAGACAGGGTCTCTCACTGAACCGAGAGCTTGTTGCTTTGATTGGGCTCGCTGGCCAGCAAGCTCCCAGGATCTGTCTGCCTCTGCCTACTAGCTGGGAGGTTTGAGGCGCATGCAGCCATACCTAGCTTTTTTTTTTTTTTTTTTTAGCTGAGGATCGAACCCAGGGCCTTGCGCTTGCTAGGCAAGCCCTCTACCACTAAGCTAAATCCCCAACCCCCATACCTAGCTTTTTATGTGGGTTCGGGAGATTCTAAGTGGGGTCTTCAGGCTTGCACAGTAAGTGCTGGTGCTCACTGAACCCTCTCCCAGCGGCTCCCTTTCTCCTCACCGGTACTTATGGAAGAAGGTATCCACACCCTCATTATCAAAACTTTAAACACTAAACTTCAGAAAGTTTCTGAACTGAGACCAAATCAATCCAAGAATGAAATTAATATCTGTCTGTCTCACTGTGGTCATTTCAGTGTGAGGGAAGAGTAGGTCGGTCACATACTCAAACTCACTCTATGGGACATGGTGGGTACTGGAAACAGCGCTGTCTTACTGAGGTCATTTGGATCAGATGTTAATCAATGCCCAATTACAGAAGTGGAGCCAAGAAAATTACCTTCTCAATTGTCTCCCCCAAGGCCCCACTGACTAGATCCAGTTTGGCCACCTAGCACTCCCATTGACCTGTGAACAAGAAACGGAGCATCTATCAAATGACAAAAAAGGTTGTTGCATTTTGTAGAATTAAAGTTAACCTTGGGGCCTGACATAGACTGGGCAAGCACCCTACTGGAGCTCTACATCCAGGAGAAACGAGTTTGTATACATAGAGAAGTAAAAGCATAATTTTCTTCCGGCTTCTATCCAGGTGTGTGGAATCTGAACAGTGAATCCACACCCCCACTTTCACCAAAAACATCCTCCTAGATCCCCCTCATTTCCCTGCCGTCCATCCCCAGGGAAGAAGCCACACTGTGGTAAAAATGTGACTCCAGGAAGGAGAATGCTTCCCTGTGATTAATGGCTGTCTCTTCATCCTGTGCCCTTTCCCTGTGGCCTCTCATAGGCACTGGATGAGAACAGGGCTGACTATTGGAACCCCAAAGGCAGCCACAGACAACCCCAACTCCTGCCTTGAAACACAACCAGGCTATTTTCTTTTCCTATAGAGATTTGGAGAGAACCTAGGTAATGGGGGAAAAGCAAGATGAATAAGAGAGAGAGAGAGAGAAAGAGAGAGAGAGAGATGGGAGCTGTGTTATTTCCCCAGGCAAGATAGCAAGAAACCTGTGTGATTAAAAAATGACACCTGAGTAGCTGAGATTGATGACTGGACAAAACCACTCAAGTGTGTACTGCTGGTCACTGGAGGAGTTCCTGTGGCTCTTGCTCAGAAACTTCTGTATTGTGGATCCAGTTGCAGATTTGTAAGGAGTTGGAGTGGAGGTGGGTAAAACGCCAACTTTTTATTTTATTTTTTATTACATTTATTTGGTAGGGGCAGGGGTGTGTGTGTGTGTGTGTGTGTGTGTGTGTGTGTACGTGCACGCACATCTGCACACAAGCGAGGACACACACACCGTGGCACACAAGTGGAGGCAAGAGGATAACTTGTCAAAGTTAGTTCTCTCTTTCTACCCTGTGGGTCCTGTTGTGGAATATTATTTGAGGATGTGTTACATTTGTTTGTGCTGTGGAACATTTGTTTAATGATGCACAGATATGTTGCATTCTTTTATGTTACAATTGTTTAACTCTGTGAAGCTGTGGTACTGTGCCTGTCTAGACACCTGATTGGTCTAATAAAGAGCTGAACAGCCAATAGCGAGGCAGGAGATAGGATAGGCAGTGGGGCTGGCAGCAGAGAGAATAAACAAAAGGAGAAATTTGGGAGGAAAAGATAAAGGAATGAGACAAGGAGGGGAGAAGGACTCCAGGGGCCAGCCACCCAGTCACACAGCCAGACACAGAATAAGAAGGAAAGAAAAAGAGATACAGAAATAGAGAAAGGTAAAAGCCCAGAGGCAAAAGGTAGTTGGAATAATTTAAAGTTAAGAAAATCTGGCAAGAAACAAGACAAGCTAAGGCAGGGCATTTATAAGTAAGACTAAGCCTCCTTGTATGATTTATTTGGAAGCTGGGTGGTGGGCCCCCTAAAAGACAAAGAGTAAAAAGAGTCAAAAAAAAAAAAAAAACAACAACAGAGTCCCAGACATCCAACTCTCAGGGCAGCAAGCTTAGCAGCAAGCACCTTATCTGCTGAGCCATCTTGCCCACCCTAACCTTAAAAATGATCATAATGTGTAAGATGTTATATCAAGTGTTATCAACACAAGGCTTTTCACAATCTTTACGGTCATCCTGTAAGATTAGTTTACTTATCCCCCATAAAGCAGAAGAGAATTTGGTGTCTTAACAAAGGTCAAGTAGATTGCTCAGAGCCATACAGTAAGTATAAAATATGGGAATTGACTCTGCCATCCGTGACAATAATGCTTCCAAAGACCCCGCTGGTTTGCACGCAGCATGTCAACCACAAGCTCATCAGCAAACAGCCTTGGAACTCGAGCAAACACTTCCGACTTTTACCTGAGGAAACAGGCACAAACCAGCTTGGTGTGATCTCCACAAGGTCAAACACAGAGAAAACAACAGTGGTGTCTTGGATCCCGTGTCTGTTGTATGAGTCTGTCAATAGCAAATAGGCACTTCTTAGATTGTGGATGAGTGGTACTCTCAAGAATCAGAAGACACCTCACTCCTTAGGGGATGCCCCTGAAAACTTACCACGCCGAGCCAATCACCTGAAAGGTCAAAGTCTCAAAAGGATCCCAGGAACTCAGGGGGTTTCCAGCTACCAGGCGGGATTTCCAAAAAGCGCAATTCCCTCTGCACTGACTCTCTCGCACATGTTCGGTTTTCCCTGTACAGAAGCACACAGAAAGGTTAAAATAATGACGGTAACAGTGGTACACACTTAACACTGTGAACTCGGCACCGTTGGAAGTGCCTTGTGTTTAATTTACTTGCTTTAGGCATGAGTCACGATAGGGAAGTTATCACCTCCATTTTGTACGTGAGGAAATGAGGCTCAAAGAGGTGAAGTCTTTTGTCCAATGTGACGGACAGAGCTGCGATTTAGTCTGGGGCCAGAAGTGCTTACTCAAGGCTGGCCGGGATATCTGTAGCTCTGATATGGAAGGTCCTTGGAGCACCTTCCAGAATGAGCCATGGAGGCTCTGGGTCTCAGATACAATACCTGTATCTGAGAGAGTGATACTCTAGGACCATTCCCACCCCAAAACTGGCCCTTGCCCAGGCCTTGGCTCTTTCCCTCTGCCCACCTCTCTGCCAGCATCACCAGCTGCCCCTTGTCAGCCCAGCACAAAGGGAGGCCAGATTGGCTGGGGGAAGGGCAGCGGGGACTGCTGGTCCCTCTTGCCAAGTAGGGAACTTCTGTTCCCTTCCCCCTCCTCCTGGGAGCTCCCATCTGGCCTGGATCACCAGCTTTTTGTGCTTTGAAAAGCCTGCTTTCAAGTGAGGGGAACGGGAGTCAGTCCCATGAACCATGCCTGTTAATCCAATCAGGGGCAGCTTCCCTGATTCTGAGCAGGAGATATTGTGTGCTTTCACAGAAATTCCTGTCAGAGGCCCAGCCAGAGAGGGAGACATCACCAGGGGTGGAGTCGGGGAGTGGGGGGGTATGGTTTCTTTTCTCCTCTCTTTCCCCACTGGCTGCCTTGGCCCACAGTTGAAGAAATAGAAACTAAGTAGGTGATGGGAAAAGATGCGGCCCGAGGCAGGGGGTAAATACAGGCCTGGAGCTCGGCAGGCTCAAGGTCCCGTTTCTCACTATGATGCTACTTCCCTCCCTCAGGCCCCTTGTTGTGACCTCTAACGTGGGAGATTTGGTTGAATGGGCCCTGAGAAGTCCAGTCCGTTTTGTTTAAGTCAGAAAAGACTCCTCAGCTGGACATTTCCCAGGGGGAGAATTGGGAAAGAGCCCTCTGCTCTTCAAAAGCTCTCATTCCCGAAGCCTCTCTACCCACGGACATGACACCGTGGCCACAAAACTCCAGAGGTTACTGTGTCGAATTCTCTGGCCCTGGGGACCCCAAAGCTCCTTTTTCACTTAACATGGTGAGTGCTTGGACTCAGGGTTCTAAGAAGTATCCTGTCCTGGAGTCACAGTCAATCAGCTGAGCTGAACTGGCTTCCAACCTTTGGGTTAGGCCTTGGCAGGCTAGTGCTGTACCTGTGAGCGACACACACCTCAAGCCAGGGGGTGGGTCTTCCTCTGCTCTGTGACTTGGCTTTCATCTTTTGAGCAGTACAAAGGAAGGAACCTAAATACATCAGAAAACAGTGGGGTCTTACAGGATGTCAGGTAATTTTGCTCATCTAAATGTGGTTACTAAGCTCTGCCCCAGGAAGTATTCCCAGAGCAAATGTATCAGACCCCAGCCTGCATCTGGTTCCAGCCCTGCTAGGCAGCGGCTACTGAGAACAGCAACTGGTCTAAAAGCTGCTTCCCTTGCAGCATGTTTTAAGAGCCTTTGCCTGGCTCTAATTCCCTCTGGCCTAAAAGAAATACAATAAGGCTTAGAAGACACAGGTTGGGGCTGGGAAGATGGCTCAGCCACTGTGCTTGGTCCCCAGCAACCACATAAAAAAAAGCCACCCATGGTCATACCGGCTTGTAATCTTAGCTCTCAGGAGGTGGAGACAGGTATTTCACATTTAAATGTGTTTAATGAGCCTGAAGTTCTCTGATGCTGCATTCTCAAGGCATGGTGCTGGAGTTTTGTCTTTGGCCAGTTTCCTGTGTGGTACCCTGTACCTCAACCAGGGGTGATGGCTGCTTTGGTTCATGCAGGCTGCTGTAAGAAGATGGGCAGCTTTATGAATGACAGGGATGTCTTTTCATGGCTTTAACAGCTGGGAGGTCTAAGATGAAGCAGGAGCAGATTCAGTGTCTAGAGAAGGCCTACTTTCTGGTTCACAGATGGAAGCTTCTAGATGTGACCTCTCATGGTGGAAGAGGCAAGACATTTCTCTGGGGCCTCTTCAAAGAGCACTAATCTTATTCATAAGGTCTCCATACCCATGGCCTAATTACTGCCTAACAACCATTACCTTTGGGTTGGTCTTTCAACACGTGAATCTCGGCAAAACAGACATAAGCATTCAGAATCTTCCGGTATGATGTCTTTCCTTGTCGCTATCCCAAGAACAGACTGAGTCTGGCTCCCATGGCTGTGGATTGCCTATTCAAGCAGCTCTGATGGAAAAGAAAGCAGTGGTGTGTAAGCATAGCTGGCCAGAGTGGTGGGGGCTCACAGAAACAGAACATCAGCCATCACCTGGTACATAACAGAGGGACCGTAGTATGAGGTAAGGCCTCATGAGTCTCTGACTACATTATCATGCGTACAGTCTTACTGGGTTTATTGGTCATTCCCATGGCCTCTGAGCCACAGCTTTGTTTAGCCTCCTCCTTCCAAGACTGTTCTATTTGCAGACAGCATTTTTCCCCCTTACTACCCACAAAAGCAGCAGAGATGCATATGGGTCCTTCATTAACTGGGCACAGAATATTTGGCTATCCTTAGTTCTATGCAGAGTGGAGCCACTCAATGCAGTGAGAAAAAAAAAGGGGATCTCTTAGAGGATTCTGGGGTGTACCTTCTCCTTTTAATATGCCTTTGAAAGAGAGTTTTAACTTGTAAATGATAAATTTTGAAATCTTAAGAGTATAGAAGTTTCCAGGGTTACACTGAGAGATTAACTTCTAGTTTCTTTAAAGCACTAATGACTGGCTCTGCACTCAGGCCATTTTTTCTCGTTGAGGATCTGGCACATTTTATGGTTCCCAAAGGATCTTTTTGCTCTGGAGACATAGAGTCATGGTCAATATAATGGGAGACAACCATTCCAGCAGACAAATGGGAGGGAACGGCAATAATAAATATCCCTGCTAAAAGAGCTGAAAGGAAGTAAAAGCTCAGGGCCGCTCTAGAGCACCAGCTGCTTCATAATAAAGGGGATGATAATGGAACTCCTTGGCCAGGCTGCAAAAGCATCCTTTAGTTACAGGTGTCAAAGCCGGAGTGTCTGGCCCTTCTTTATGACTGCCATTTAGTATGCTGCAGACGTCTGCTTGCAGCGCAGACACAATGGCCTCTCTCTTTGCATTCCCCAAGTCTCCCTGTCCCCGAGCCTATTTCCTTCTCAATTTTCTCTTAACCCAACACTGCCTGCTCCCTGTGCTTCGGAGGGAAAGCCGACCTGCTTTCTAGGAAGGTCTTAATCATTGTATTTGTGCTCTCTGAAGCCTGTCCTGCCCTGGACGAGGAACGTGATTATGAGAACAATGATAAAGAAAGGGAACTATTTTTGTTTGCATTCAGTTGTACTTGTTGACAACATGCCTTGAGATTTTCTAGAAGAGGGAGGCCCCTGAAGGAATCTGTAGTCTGGTGATGCTGGGCGAGTGCAGGATTAGAGAAGGATGAAAGAAATTGAATAAAATTAAGGACTGGGAGGATTTGCAAACCATCTCCTTGAAGAGAAAAAAACGATCAGGGATATTGCTGGAGTTTCAATGTGTTCCCCCCAAAGTTCACATGTTGAAAACTCAATGTCAAAATATATATGTTAATTGTATTTAGAAGTGGGCCTTTGGGAGATAAGTATGATTAGATGAGACCACAGCAGTGGCAAATCCATGATGGCATTGGAGGCTTTATAAGAAGGGACTGGAGAGTCCCAAGCTGGCCTCCCTGATCTGTCACCATGTGATGCCTTTCACCATGTTATGACGTGGGAAGAAGCCCCTTGTGAGGTGTCAGCCCATACATATTAGACTTGCAGCCTCCAGAACCATGAACTAAGTGAACCCTTTTTCTTCATATCAATTACTCAGTCTGTTTGGAGTTCAGCTATGGAAAAGTAAGATAGCTTATAAGGGATGCCTCTGTGAAGGAAAAGTGTGTGTGTGGTGGGGGTGGGGTGGGGGGGTCACAGGTTTTACATAGTGACAGCATCCAGATGAGAATGAAGAGACCAGGATGATGGTGTGACTTGGCTGTGCTCCCCACCATTCTTGTGCTAGAAACTCGGTGCTCAGATGTATGTGCTGAGATATTCAAGTGTGTGTCTTGACAGTTGGGGGTGGGGTAGGGAGCAGTAGCAGAAGTCTGGCAGAAACTGTTGAACCTACAGACACTGCACAGTTAAGAACACCTGGGAGATCTTGGGCCCATGGCATGAAGCATCTATGTATGACAGAAAGGAAGGAAGAGAGGGAGGGACAGAGGGAGGGAGGGGGAGGAAAAGGGAAGGAAATAGATGTAATTCATCCTGTTGAGTCAGCACATAAGAGGGAAATTCTGGAGAGTCAGGTAAGAATATTGAGGAAAAAACAAGCCTCATTATGATTCTAAGAGATGTGTTAATTTCTAGGAATATTTGAGAGCAACAAGGATTAGAATTACATCTTCAAGGGGAGGGAGTTGGCAAGAGCTAGGTATTGTAAGAATCCTTCTCTAGTAGGCAGGCTTTGAGGGTAGCATACTAACTGAAAACTATCTCAGGGTGTTTTGCAGGGTCCCAGATAGACTGTGGGACAGCACATGAAGGCCAAGGCCAGCACCCAAGAACCCCATTATGAGGCTTAAAGCCAAATGAAGAGCCCAAAAGGCTCAGAGGCCCATCAGGGGTAGCATGCTGACTGTACTTAGCCAACCACCAGACATTGGCCTCTTTTGAGAAATACCTCCTAACCCAAGTCTTGCCAGGTGGGAAGACTGAGCTATTAGCATTTTTTTCCTTGCCTGGTTTCCTGTAACTGAGGCCTGTATCCCTGTGGACGGGGCCTGTGTGTATGGATCTAGAGGCCACAAACACCAGTGAAAGACGACAAGACACATTTTTGGCAATAGGGACTGTGTGTTCCAACACATTCCTGCTAAAAGCAGAAAAGCCTGGTGGGAAACAGCATTTCAGAGATCAGCAGGCTCACAAAGTAAGAGAGAACAAAAGGCTAGATGTGATGACATGCACCTGTAATCCCAACTCCTGGGAGGGAGAAGCAGGAGGAGGCAGGGCCTATGTAAATGACCCCTAGAGGATCTACTGGCCCAGAACCTATGAGAGTCTAAACTTCCCAGATCTCTGGCCCATTTCCATGCTCTGAAATGCTCTCTTAGTAAACTGTCCCTATTTCTACCATTATTCATGTGTCCCTGGTACAATTATTTGTTCCTGGACACAAGAACCTGGAAATCTAGTGGGGGCCTCCAGGTCTCTATCTGTGCCTATAAGAAGAGCCACTGCGTCAGCACCTTGATCTCATATGTCCAGCTACCAGAACTACAAGAAAGATATTTCTGTTATGTAAGCTATTCAGTGTCTGGTGCTTTGTTACAATAGCCTGAGGCCTGAGGAGACTTAGGATGATGGATAGATGATAGATAGATAGATAGATAGATAGATAGATAGATAGATAGATAGATAGATCTTTGTTAGGTACAAGTCCTTTACCAGATTTATGCTTTGTAAATATGTTTTCCCAGTCTCAGAACTGACATTCCATTTTCTTTTTTATTTGTTTTTCTTGTTTTGGGTATTTTGAGACAGGGTCTCTCTACATAGCCATAACTATCCTGGAACTCACTCTGTAGACCAGGCTGGCCTCACACTCACAGAGATCCCCTGAGTGCTGGGATTAAAGGGGTGCACCATTTGCTTTTTTTGTTTTGTTTTCTGAGACAGGGTTTCTCTGTGTATACCTGGCTGTCCTGGAACTCACTCTATAGACCAGGCTGGCCTCAAACTCACAGAGATCTGCTTGCCTCTGCCTCCTCAGTGCTAGGATTAAAGGCGTGCACCACCAGCACCAGCACCACCACCAGCACCACCACCACCACCACCACCACCACACACACCCCCACCTCCTGACTAAGATTTTCTGTCAAGTTTTTCTTTACACATTTTATAGTTTTATGCTTTTATACTTAGGTCTGTTCTTCACTGTGAGGTTTTGGTTTGTTTGGTTTTTGGTTTTGGGTTTTTTTTTTTTTTGTTATGTGAATGTGAGATAAAGTATGGGTTGAAGTACTTTTTTGCATATGGGTATCTAATTGCTGTTTTAATTAGTATAGCTGTGAACAAGCCTTGAAGTCATGTAATGTTAGTCTTGCACATTTGTTCCTTTTCTCCCCCCCAGAGCTTTGTTCTGGTTCCTTGGTATTTCTAAATAAAATCTGGAATCCCCTTATGAATTTCTGTAAGAAAATTCTGCTCTGGTTTTTATTGGGGTCATACTGATGTATTTGTCAAAGCAGAGGCTTAATGTTTCCACAGGACTTTGTCCTCTGACCCTTGGGCACAGCACATCTCTGTGTATAGGTATTCCCTAAATTCTTTCAAAAACGTCTTATAGTTTTATCAGTGCACGGTCTTGCACATTTGGGGGTCCTGTTTATAGCTGTTTCATTTTAAAATGAGGTTATAAATGATACATCTTATTATTTTAATTTCCAAATGTTGATTATTAATAAACATAAATTCAGCTGCTAGTTATACATTAGCATCCTGCCATCCTTATTTCTTGCCTTCCTAATTCTAAGCAGTTGTGGTGATTGTTTTGTGCCTTGGGGTTTTACTTTTTGTAAATTCCATCAAATTTCTATATGTATAATAATACCAACTAATAAAAGTTTTATTTCTTCCAGAACACTCTTAGAAACTGGATGTGGGGACACAAGTCTATAATCCCAGCACTCAGGGGACAGAAAGACCACCAATCAGTTGGGTTCATAGTTCAGCCTGGCTCAAAAACATAAGCACTTTTGATCCAATTTAGCATAAATCATATTTTTTTGCAGACTCCTTGGAAGTTCAGAGAGGTGATATTCCAAGTCTCCCCTGTTCACCATCTCAAAGACCAAAGCTGTGATTCTAGCAAAGCTGGCAGAATTTCATGAATTGGGGGCATTTCATTTATATTTAACTTTTTGAAAAAACAGAAACTTTGGTCATAGTTGCAGAAAAGTGTTTGAAAGGATGTATTTCTGATTAAAATACTATGTCAGCAAGTGATGCTTAAGTGTCCGATGTGTCAGTTCTGTGCTACTGTGTCAGACACACAGTGTTGTTATAGTATGTGACAGCCCCAAAACCTCAATAGCAAACAGCATTAAATGTCTGTCTCTACCGATCCTGGGCCTGTGGGGTTGACCTTACCTGACCTTACCTGTCTGCAGTCATTCTTATCTGAGCTAGGCTTAACTCTTGCATGCCATCAGCTGGGTGATGACTGATCTATGGTAGTTGAGACCATCCCTAAATCAACTCTGTTCTAATGTCTGCTACCCTCTAGCCAGGTCAACATCTTCTCGAGATAGTATCAGAAGGCAAGAGTAGTTTTCAAGGCTTTGGAAAGACGTTTCCTAACACGCTCATTGGTCAAAATCATGTCAAAAGCCAGGACCAGAGGAGGAGAATGCTGCAGAGTCACATGACAAAGGGCGTCGGTGCAGGAGCCATGATAATGAGTATGTCACTACAATCATTAGTGGTTAGAGCTAAGGAGCTAGTTAGTATGGATGACAGCAAGGAACACCATAGACTCACTACCTTCTCCCACAAGCAATCACACTTAATGGTAGAATAGTGAGCTTTTCAGACAGTCTTTGCTCTGGTAAGATCTAAGAAAATGAAGAGAGTCGAGTGTGGATACTGCGTGGACAAATGGTTGTGCTTAACTTTTAGGAATTTCTCAAAGGCAGAGGAGACCAGGGATCCACTGCACAAATGGATCCCAGTGTATAGAATGTCAGGCATTAATTAGAATGTCGTTGAATGGAAATGACAGAAATCCAAGTGACAAATGCTATTGTTGTCCCCCTTCCTTTTCCCTCCTAGCCTTGAATCTCTTCCTTAATCCAATGGGATGGACAACACTAATTGGCCAGCCTCCTCTTGAACTCACAACGTGGAGGATGATGGCAGAAGATACTTGATGCTGACCTCTGTCCTCTACATACACATGCATGTGCACCCACATGCCTGTGTTCACACACACAAGGCTAGAGTGGTAGGCCAGCAAGCCCTGTGGTCCTTTTTGTCTCTGCCTCTCCGGCACTAGGGTTACAGGTGCAGGGCAGATGGCTTTTATGAGGGTACTGCAGTCTGAATGTGGGTGCTCAGGTATTCATGTTTGTGCAGTGGGCACTTTACGACCGAGGCGTCTCTCCAGCCCTAATTACCCATTTTATTTCTCTCGATATTTCACTTTATGATTCCACGGGTGCTCGTAAGTTAGCTCCATAATTACAAATTCGAGACTAGAGCTAGGAAATATTTTACAATGTTAAATAATTTATGCCACTCTCACACATTTATGTATACTTAGGTATAGATATAAATATAAATGTACCACGCTTAAAATGCACTCTTGATCCTCTCTCTTTCTCTCTCTCCCTATCTGCCCCCGCCCTTTTTCTTTTGTTTTTGAGATTCGGCCTTGCTACTTAACCCTAGTAGATTTGGTGTCCTAGTTTGCTGTCTGTTGCTGTTATAAAACACTGACCAAAAGCAACTTGGAGAGGAAAGGGTTTATTTCACCTTAAACTTGACAGCCCATCATCAAAGGATGTCAAGGCAAGAACTGAGGCAGAGACTGTGGAAGATGGCTGCTTACTCTATGTGTGTCTTCCTTCCTTCCTTCCTTCCTTCCTTCCTTCCTTCCTTCCTTCCTTCCTTCCCTCCCTCCTTCTCCCCTTTCTTTCTTCCTTCCTTCCTTCCTTCCTTCCTTCCTTCCTTCCTCCCTCCATCTCTCCCTCCCTCCCTCCCTCCCTTCTCTCTTTCTTTCTTTCTTTCTTTCTTTCTTTCTTTCTTTCTTTCTTTCTTTCTTTCTTTCTTTTTCTTCCTTCCTTTCTTTCTTTCTTTCTGAGGGTCTCATGTATCCTGAGCCTCGTTTGTAGCTGAGGATGACTTTGAACTCATGATCCTCCTACCTCCACTTCTGAAATGCTGGATTACAGGCACGTACCACTACTCCCAGGCTATGTGGTGAGGATCACACCCAGAGTGTTGCCAGGAAAACAGTCTACCAACCAAGCTCATACTAACTGCATCCCCAGCACTGTCCTGATTCTTCACCTATGAAACCAGAGGATCACTGAACACTTGTGTTGTAAATATTTCTATTTTTTTTGTTTAAGAATGCTAAGAAGCTTTTTGTATATTTCCCAACATGCTGAAATAACTTTAGTTCAAAATTGGAATTTATGTTTGGCGTGTTGATTCTAACATCATTATGAGCATTTTAGAGGAAAAATTAGCACCTTTGAAAGCCGCATAAAGGAATCTTACATTTTATATGTACTATTTATATTTTATGAATATACACTCAAGCTTTATGTATTCTTTTATTACAATCACATTTTGTTTTATTCATTTAGATGAGAATTAGCAAGCTATGCAAACTGCAGCCTACAGCTGGCTGCCTGTTTACACAATGAAGTTGTTAGCACACAGCCTCATTCATGTATTTATATGTGCTATATACTTGCTTTCTTAGGGCAACAGCAGAGTGGAGGAGTCACAGAGACCATATGAGAGGATA